>NKCJ01000073.1:0-111676 GCA_003947015.1 Fusarium sp. AF-6 | reverse complement strand
GCAACGGGGAGGGGATATGGGGATGCTAAAATTTGTCAAGGACTCCGGGGAGGTTCTTATCATGGCCTTGGGCATTGCTGGTGGTTCTAGGAGATGGGGAGCGTCTCGGCATTGATGTCCGAGTGCCGTCTCCAACTTGTCCCCAGTGGGGTAGCAGTGGGGACGGACAAAAGCCCTTGGGAGTGTTGCTCGAAGCATGTCACCAGATCGGGATGTCCATCATCCAGCAAATTATGGTCGGGAGAACTGAGCCGGAAGGCAGATGGGTGTTTCTCATCGCGGAATAGAAATCTCCATTACTGAGGAATATCTACGTCAACTGACACTAAACGGGCATAAGCCGCGTAAAGCTCTAAAGCTCTCTCCTTGACTTGTCTCACTCAACTACCTTGATGGAGCCTAAGTACCATTCGCAGGCTGGTGATACGTCTTGCCGTCAACAGTTGTCGTCAATGTCCCATTCGCATTGAACATATTAGTCATAATATCAATAGACAGTTGAAAACCACCAGGACTAGTCTTCTTTGTGTTCACAACGTCGCCGACTGCCTGGACCAGATCAGATCGCCAGTCGACCAATATCAACGTTGCTGTCCCTGCAGTAGCCTTGACGCTCTCTGTGCCGTTAAGCACAAACTTGCCATCGTCTGAAAACTTGAAGTATTCCACACTGACGCTGCTGAGGGATCCAGCAGAATCATCACGGAGCTGGATTTTGGCGTATCCGCTGTGCTGCCCCGGTAGTGTGTAGTTTCCGGCTGGAACCCGTGGGGGAGCCACATCTTTGCTGCCAGCAACATACTTCGTCCCTCAAGGTACCGTATCTAATGCTGTCTTGACATTGACAGGGGCGTATGGCTTGCGACCTGTGAGGGTTGCCACAACCACACGCTGAGCTCTGCCCCAAGGTTCCTTCGAGGGATAGCACGGGAGAGGGTTCTGACCTCCGCATGCCGGGGAAAGTGTAATTTCATCCCACCAGACTACCTGAGTACCATCAGGAGACCACCGGGGATCCGCTCTGGCGTTCCATTCGGGGTCGTTGTAGTCACCGCTGCCAGCCACACCAGATCCTTGGTCGTTGAGCCTCTGTCCGTAATAGTTTTCCCGGTCACCATACTTGTCGAGTAAATATGGTCGAAAGAATCGTCTTCGGCCGTTACGGCAAATTCGAACCAGCACAAGGATCTCGTCTCTGGTCTCATCGTCGCCGTCTTCATCTTTGGCATCTGCTACGCCACCGGTATGACACCAAGTGCTACGCTCTACCCAATGGAGTGCCTTACAAACCGGACGCGTGCCAAGGGATCTTCCATCAAATTTGTGTTTATGAACATTGCGACAATGACCAACACGTACGGCATCAGCGTCGGCATCAAGGAAATCGGTTGGAAGCTGTACCTGGTTTACATCGTTTGGATCGCCATTGAGATCACTTTCATGTTCTTTTTCTTCGTCGAGACAAGGGGCAAGAACCTGGAGGAGCTGTCTGAGATCTTTGAGGCCAAGAACCCCCGAAAGGCCAGTACTAAGAAGATTGTGGTTGCCTTGGATGAGACTGGCCATGTTGTCAATATCCAGGAGGCAAAGAAGGACTGATTGCAAGTCCGGCGGGAGGTTTGAGTTGGAGGTTAGACAGCGTGGGGATGCAGATATGTATTGCAGTTATGCTAAGTATCAAGCTAGATGCTGGCACAAAGGATAGTGGTCTTGTGCTATGTATTATTATGCAAGGCATTTGTGATGAAATATCAAGAACGGAATAACCTCCTGTTTTACGTTTATGACGTCATTGGAGCATTAGTTCCCGGCGGAAAATGAGACTTGATGGTGGGACATTGTGACTTCAGTAGCTAGCTATGATTCGTTGGGCAGATGGAGGGTTTCATATGATTGGTCAGTAAGGATCCACCCAGCCCTGTCAATTTTCGTGAGGATGGTCCACGACATGTTGCATGTCTTTTTGTTTGATCTCGTTCAAAAAAAGCTTCAATAATGTGCAATCTTTCAACTTAATGCAAGTTTAAATAAAGTTTGTTCTTTTCATCGTGGAAGTCTCCTACTTCGCCTTGAGCATAATTTTTACTCCCTTTTGATAGAGAACGAGGGTTAATTGAACGGAATCATATGAAACTCTAGGGTAGGTGGCTAGGCAAAGTTCCAAAGATGGGCCGATCCGCTCCAATGGTAGACTACTATCTTTAACACTAGCTGAGTTAGTATGATGGCGTTAAAATCTTATCACGTCGCAACCAAGCACAGCAAGACTCAGAAGCAGTGGTATTAGATACAAGTTTTCCCATAGATTAACTGTTTCTTTATCTTATAGATCTAGCAGTTAAGTTTTACATCTTTGTGGTGCATCTATTCTCACCTAGACTTATCTCGCTCTCTACCGTCTTGACTCAGCAAATTGTCAAAACCTGCTGGGTCTAGGCCCTTGCTAGCTCCTCTTTCAAGGCTCTTTATACTCACTCGCTTCGCGACAGTGGCTGCAATCGTGAGGCCTGTGCCTAACAGGGGTCTTTAGACCCACTAGGTTTTGATAATTTGCTGAGTCGATACGGTATTAAACTGGCTAGTGAACATACTAGTACCCGTGGTAGTTCCATTCCACCTTGTGTTGCTAGGCTTCATGGTTATCTCTGGATGACCCTGTTTATTACAATTGGGATTAGAGTTATACTTGAAACATGTAACACCTCCAATCCAACCTGACCAAGCACTGTAGTAACACCAAGGAGAGGAACGCAACCATTCTATCAGAGTTCGATCAAACCTTCCACCTTACAGAAGCTCCCCATATGCTACGGAAGGTATGTCGTTCCACACGTTGTTGTAATTAAACGGCCGCTTCTTCTTTCCATCCTTTAGCCAGCAGTTGCCTCCGTATTGTTTGTACGACTGTGCAAGATTGGCACGAAACGACACACTTTTGCATGTTACACCCGTATCTTGGTTATCGTCCATGGCGTTCATCTGTGTACAGGCCTGCAAACAATCCTCAAGCGAGTAAGCGATGATGCCCACCAAGTCCTTGAGTGTTCCGCCACCATCTGCGTTGCCTACGCCTCCACCGTCGGTGCCGCAATAAACCTTGAAATCGAAGCCGTTTGTAAGTTGAATCGTTTCGGTCTGCTCTGCTTCCTCGCAGAACCAAGTCAAATTTCGAATCTCGGCGGCTGGGGTTGGAGTGAAGAAGGCGGCGCTGGTAGTGGCTGAGGGGGTTGGGGTGGTATTTGTTGAACTGTCATCGCTATCCACACTATCTGCTGCATATTTCGAGTCCGAGCTGGAGAGTAATAAGTTTCAATATCCTATGTTTGATCGGCATGTGGTCGGACTCACTTTTGACAATTTGACAAGGCGGCGCCCAAACCTCCTCCTACACCTCCTCCAACAATGGCAGCAGTGATAGCAACGACAATAACGGTAAAAAGCCAAACGCTTAGACCGAAAGGGCCACGGGGCTTTTGTGGCTGTTGATGGTGTTGATCGATCGGCACGTAGTAAGGTGCTGGCGAGGATGGATTGTACGCAGAGATTACCTCTGGTGCTTTTGTACCACCCCCAGCATCGTGGTCCACCTGAAGGCCTTCGCTGTCTTGCATCTTGTATCGGGGATGATGAGGCGGGGGAAGACGATGACGAGACCTCTTTCTCGGCTAGTGGCAGCAACGACGATCACGACGATCAGTCCGCGAGATGTGAAAGAGAGATGAAGGACGGAAAGCTAGCTTGCAAGTAAGCAAAAGAAAATGATTGTCAGCTGTCAAATGATATGAGCATGCACGCCAATTCAGACGTATAAAATGTTTGCCCTTTTAGGAAGTATATTGCGCTTGGAAATGAAGAGGGAGCGCATGGTGGAACCAATCGATAGCCTCAATTAGGCCAGAGCCCTGTGCGTACGTGAGCTGGATGGGACTTTGGTGGAATTCTTTGATATTAGTGGGATCTAGATGTCGGGGGTCGTCAAGGTCGTTAAGAGCATTGTGGTCTGGACTGTGGTCCTGGTGGGCCATGTTGAGGGAGAACTGACAATACAAGTGCACGGGCATATCGCCTTCACGCTTGGAGTGAAGGACAAAGAACCTAACAGTTCTCAAATTCTTTAAAGGTAGTCATTTGTTGGGGAAGAGACGAGCTGAGAAGTTTTTGTAGTGAGAATCTTGAACCGGCCTCATGTGCCCATCACTGGCCCGGACCTTCAACGCGGTAGAGGAGCCCAACATGGACGCTAAAAATAGAACACTTGATTTGCTTGGCGAAACCAGACCATGCCGGGCTCTGCTAGCCGAGCTGAGCTGATGGCCTGTAAGGATCAGTCATGAGCACTTCTTCACCTGGCTTGTGTCATTTTAGCTCTGGGGCTTGTCCCTGTAAGGCTGAAGAAACATCTGCTCAGACGGCTTGCTACACGATTGTTTCCTATCAAGGTAGCCTTGCAGATGCAGATGCTGACTGTCTTATTTTAAAACCACTGCAGCCCCGAACCGTCCGTTGGCAAGTTTAGCTCATGGAAAGGACCACTGAAGAACTCGCTCGCTGGAAGAACAAAGTCGCCAACAAAGGAAGCTTCTTCTTCAACTCCGTTTCCACGTATACTTTGATCATTAACTGGTGTTGGCGGTTCGTAGGAAATCGCAACTGGATGGACAGGCTGTATTCCAGGTAACCGAGTATAGCCTGTACGCTCTTGCCTAGTCTTCAGGATGTCTTGACCTAGGAAGGGTCCAAAGATGGAGCCTTGCATGGTTTCAGAGGAAGGAACTTCGGAGAATGAAGTGGAAAAGTCTAGGATACCGAATATCCCAGAGACATCTATCTGCATATCGTCGTCTTCATTCCGCAGATTCGAACGGGACCAGGAAGACATATCTGTTTCTAGGCGGCGGAGCTTCATGACCTAGATGGCTTAACGTCAGCACTGGACTGATATGCACTGTTGAAATACCTACTACTCTTTTGGAACACGCCCACTTGTTACCCAGCGTCTCGATAAACTCCACACACTCTTCAAAATTTCGCTTGCTTTTGTTGCGTAGCTCGCTGGTCTGAGAGAAGCTACGCTGGAGCTCGACAGTGGCGACCACAGCAACGCAGTAAATAGTGATAAAGTCGGTTGATGAGAACTGCTTGGATTTCATCAACTGGATGAAGTGCATGGCCCACGTGACATGATTTGATATTGAGAAGAGCGTTTGTTGTAGAAAGGCCTCTGATGCGTTATGTACACCGCGAATCTGGAGCGTTAAGAGAAGAGGGTGGTTGAGAATGCAGAGGATGGTGTGGTACATCATGCGGCTGAGAAACCATGGACCCCAATATTCCCGGGCATCTTCCAACATCTGACCAGTAATGCTTGATATTTTGATGCTTCGATACCTATGTGCCAAGGGAAGCTTAAGCCCAAGGTCCATCAGGGCGGCCGTGGTCTTTGCGTATCGGGAGTCGGGGTTCCACGGGAAGCCGTCTTTATCGGGTGACACATTGGAGGATTGTATGTAGTCCAGTGCCATAGACCAGACGCCGCTGAGTTGACAAACGACTTGCATGATCCCGAATGAATGTGGCATTTCATCCTGAACCGGGACAGGCGTCCGTAGGACATTCCCCGGCGTTGAAGGACTACTTGGAAACGGAAGGATGGAAGCCTGGAGGTGGACAGTGAGCTGCTCAGGTTGGCCAAGTAACCTGCAAAGCAACACAACTCCCCAGAAACATCGACTTGTTTCCTCCTTTTCGCCGTCCATGCCGGCGTGACTGTAAAGGCGTGCCGACTTTGCAAGTGACGCAGCTTGAGAACATAGCAGATGACTCTTCTCGTAGCGTCCAACTGTGCTCAATAAGATTAGCAAATGAACATAAAAGAACAGGACCAGAAATACTTGCGGTCTAGATAGAGTAGTGAAAGTAGGCAGAGCGTTTGCAAGGTCGAAAGCTCAACATTGCCATCGATGAAACGGGCCATCACCAACCGATAAGCTGCCTCACAATAACGGGAATTTTGGTCAGCACTAGGGTGAGGCACCTGGGCATTGTCACAGAACCGTGAAGCTACTGCAAAAACGCTGTACACCAACTCGGGTTCCCGGTCAGGGAATGACTGCACGAAAGTAGCCTCATCGAACAAGGGGATGGGCTGACATTCGCAATACTTCAGGTAAGCTTGAGCCACTGCAATCAATGCCTCTCTCGTTCGAGGTTGAATTAGGTCCTGAAGGGTCGTTCCATCTGTTGCGGAAAGCAACTCGTTGCCATTTGCTAAGCCCACTTGTATGGGCTGCCTCGGCGACCCTTGAGCCGGAAGAGTTTGTTCATGGCTTATTAGGCGCTGAACCACTTGAGACAAAGTATTCTCTAAACTTTCCATTCGTGCTTGCTTCGAAGCGTTAGCCTCATCCTGGGTCCAAGCAAGCTACCATACTGACCATGGACCGATCTTCCGGAGGTGTTGATTCCCGCTCCCACATCCGCTCCGGCCCCGCGGACGGCAGCGGCGCCGTTTCCGGACCATGATGGCGAGTGAGCTGGGCCGGCTCGGCACCATATGCACACGGCTGCCTGAGGCGGACACAGGAGGAGCAGACGGGCCGCTCGCCGGAGCATTTTGACTTTTTCCGGCTATATCTCTCAGGGTCAGGTTAAGGCATGGGTGGGTTTTTGTATCGCGTACCGGCATGGGACACAAGCTTGCCTTGCACGCTTGGCGGGTCTGAGTAATTCCTCCATTGGATAGTAAATACGGTGTGGTAATGTAACCACTGAATGCGAAGATCTAGGAAGAGAATTGTCTTGTGGCATTGAACACCCTCTGAGCGCTGATGCAAGCAGAAAGACACGGGATAGCGCAACAGAGCTACGGAATGATGCGATCGGCTCGGCCATTGCCGTCTGACTGAATGGTTAGCGATTACATAGGTTCAATCGCAATTTTGACAAGTTGGTATGCTCATAACTCTGCGGGAGTAAGCTATTGAGAATAGATCTGTTTACTGTGTTCTCACCGAGGCAGTTTGTAGCAGTCGCATCACCTCTATAGTCTCCATGGGGTGAAAATGGGGATGTCACGGCCCCACAATAACTCGGGCCGCATCCGGCCGGAAGCAGTGCGGTGCGGAGCCATCTGGGCATACCGAGCAGGAGAGCCGTGACGGGGCTTTTCGTTGTGTATAACCCTCAAGATGCCCCTCGCCAAAGCATGCTGATCTAATTAGATTGATAGACCATTCATATTCGTGGACATCACCATTCTATTCGCATTTCTATCATGTATTTCTAATCTGCCGGTTGCTGAAATTGGGCATTCTCCGAACCTCCATTGCCGCTAGTCCTGGCAAGGTGCGTCTATTTCTTGTTGGAAACATCTAGGAAGATGGTCAGCACTTTCACACAAAAAAGGGGACTGAAAGAGGAGTGTAGGTGACGAGATGTGACGTACTGAACTGGAAGTGGATGATGTCTCCGTCTTGGACAACCTGAGAGAAAGCAAAGTCAGCGGCGGCAGCATCAAGGGGGTTTGGGTAACCGAGTACATACGTAGGACTTTCCTTCTTGTCGGTATTTTCCGGCAGCCTTGATTGGGCCCATGGACTTGCCGCCTTCACAGAGATCGTAGAAGTCTTGGTAGGCGACAACTTCAGCCTTGATGAAACCTCTCTCGAAGTCGCTGTGGATAGCTCCAGCAGCCTGGGGCGCGAGACATCCTCTTGGGATAGTCCAGCATCTGATTTCCTTCTCACCAGCTGCGTCAAAGTCAGTGTGGAGTTCAAACGGGCGCGGTGAATTGTGAACATACCGGTGAAGTAGTATTGCAGACCGAGCTTTGTGAAACCTTCAGTGATGATCTTGTCCAGCTTCGACTTGACCTTGCTCTCCTCGAGGAACTTGGCCTGCGCATCTGGGTCATCCTTCAAGCTGTAGAGCTTCTCTTCAAACTCGATAGAGAAGGGGATGATGTCTCGGGGGATACCTCCGTGCTCAGTGACCCACTTGGCGATAGCCGGCAGATACTTGCACTTCTGTCTGAGGTAATCCTTCATCGTCAAGTTGACGAGGTAGATAACGGGCTTGGTGGTGATGAGCTGGATCTTCTCGTTGATGAGAGCGATCTCGGCCGGCGTCCAGCTTCCGTCTCTAACTGGCTGATCCTTCTCCAGCATCTATATCATGATTGTGAGTATGAGCTAGTCCGATCTAGGAGACTAGAATTTATGGACTCACTGCTCGGATCTTTGTTGTTGTCTCTGTGAAGAGAGGCAGCATCTTGTATTTGCCGCCTGCCTTCTTAACAATGAGCTCCTCGGCGACGATTTGCTTGTCCAGAATGTCTAAAAGGGTGGGAGTTAGCTGACGTTTCGCTGATTCGGAGGCAATACAAACCGAGATCCTTCTTGCAAAGTTCGCTTTGGATGGTGTCTAGAAGATGCACTCATTAGTTTCGCTAGGCTGAATAAATTGGATGAACTGAACTGACTCAAGTCACGAACGGGATCGATCGAGTCGTCAACATGCAGAACTTGATCGTTATCGAATGCTCTGTTATAGAGTCCGAGTCAGCGTGAAAGTGCGGCAATTTACCGACAGATGAATACTATACCTGACAACGTGGAACATGCCGTCAACGGCCTGGATATGAGACAAGAAGGCATTTCCAAGACCCTCTCCTTGGGAAGCGCCCTTGATCAGACCGGCAATGTCGGTGACCTGCAGAAACGCGGGGTACATGGATGGGGGCTTCCAAAGGTCACAGAGAAAGTCCTATGTATTTGTTACTTTAGTTATCCATACAATATTATTTTGTAGCGCGAATTGACCTACATATCGAGCATCGGGAACAGCACATCTCGCCTCATTGGGCTCAATCGTACAAAAGGGGTAGTTCTCAGCAGCGGCGCTCTGCTCGGTCAAGAGGTTGAACAAACTGGACTTTCCCACATTGGGAAGACCAACGCATCCCATCTTTAGGTTCTTGCGAACCCTGCCGAAAGCGACGACATTGTCCTTGACGGGTTCGACCTTCTTGGGGGGCATGGTGACTGGATTGGCTAGGTACAAATCGAGGTTTACCGGAAAACTTGATTCGATCCTGGAGGGTTGAAAAGAAGAAAGAGTCCCTCTGGCAGACTTTTCAAAAAAATGGCCTGACTTTCGCTTTTAGGCCCACTTACGGACATGGGTATGGGGTGTTCCAGGCCAGGGACTAGTGAGCATTGTGTGAGGAAGCTTCCTCAGGGTGCCACGTGACTCAGAGTCACGTGTATCCTCCAAGCGTATCGCGGCTGTGTAGACTCACCGCCAGGTCGACTGGAAAGAAAAAAACGCTAATCCTGCGCTACTGGACGTTTAGACAATCTTTTTCTTTAGTTAGTGATAAGTAATTCCTTCGCGATGATGAGTTATTCGAAGCGATACCTGCGAGAGGTCAGGGCTCTTGTCGTTGCCTTTAGCGATGGAAAATTTCTCCGCACTTTTCCTATCTTTCCAATAATAAACCACCATAAGTTGTAAAAAACCAGCATCTCGGTTGTTTCATGGATGTGACCCTAATTATGAAACCACTGAAATGATGGTCTTGGACGGGACTTTTGCATCGGCCAAATAACGGTATCTTGTTCAAAAGGGACTTGAAGCCTGGGGAGTTCTCTTGCATCTATTATCGAGACTCGTCGCCATATATCAGATATGCGCCAGTCAAGAGTCCCACCAAGGCTGATGAGTTCCAGGTTGCCTGTAGAACGGGCCGGCTTGGGTGACATCCGCCGGCTTCGAGCCCAGACCGCTTCCGTTCCCGGCGGCAATAGTACGGAAATAACACATGATACCATCACCGGTCGCTGTCTTGAGATATGTAAAGCTCTCTTTGGGTTCACCCATGTTTAGACATGGCGTAATTAAGGCCAAGATTGTATCATGGCCTCGAGTGAGGGGACGCTATTTAAATATCAACTACTCAAGTATAAAGCAAGCCACACATCAACTCCATGTCGACCTGAGAATCCTCAGCATCTTCCGCATCATGAAGCCCGTCACTTGGTCTTTGCCCTTGGCTGCCGCCGGCTTGGCATCTTTTGCCGCTGCCGACTGGCAGTACCGTTCTCGTCCTGACCTCGCAGTCCCGAGACTCAACATCACAGTCCCTGCCGATCGAGACTCAGTGGAAAAGGGCTACATCTTTGTTACCCCGTACGAGGGATTCGCTGACGGCCATAAAGGGCCTGTCCAGCCCGGCGCTTACATATTCCGTGATGATGGTGAACTGGTTTGGTCTGGCCTTGGTTACCACTCTGGATGGGTCGCCAATTTTGTTCCAGATACCTGGAAGGGTGAGACCTATCTGCGTGCGTTCCAGGGCAGATTGGATGGTTCTCATGGTCGGATGTTCGGGTATCATGTCCTGCTTGGAAAGGACTATGAAGTCGCTAAAGTTGTCCAAGCCAAGTCTCATAGACTCACTTCAGCGCACGAGTTTCGTCTTGTTGATGGCAAGACGGCACTGATTGAGAACCCGACACCTAGAATTATCTCCCTCAAGCCTTGGGGAGGTGATGAGGGACAGAATTGGATTGTTTCTGGCGGATTTCAAGGTAAGTCAAATTTTCTCTGCCACGATTCGTTCGATAGCTGACCGTTCTTGTAGAGGTGGATATTGAAACAGGCGATGTCCTGTTCGAATGGCAAAGTCTTGATCATGTTGACCCGAAGTGTAAGTCGAAACGTTATGCATCTGCGTCTGTGTGCTCATCCCAACAACTCTTCAGATAGCGCGTTTCCACTGGACTTTGGTGCGGGACTGCCCGGATCAGGCAGAAACGAAACTGACGCCTGGAACTACTTCCACATTAACAGCGTTGACAAGGATGACGAGGGCAACTATCTCTTGTCTGCCCGTAACGTCGCGGCCCTTTTCAAAATCAACGGAACAAGCGGAGACATCATCTGGCAGCTTGGCGGTTTCCATGGTGGATCTTCGTTCCAGATCTCACCCGAAGACCGCTTTGCATTCCAACATCACGCACGATTCCACAGTCGTTCTCCAGACGGAAGTCTCGAGTTCATTTCACTCTTCGACAACGGGGCTCACTCGGCTCCTTTCAAGACCCACCCGTTCTCTCGAGCCAGATACTTCCAGCTGGATCACAACAAGGGCACTGCAAAGGCACTCAAGACGTTTGATGCACCCGATGGCTTATCTGCCCATACTCAAGGCAGCGTTCAGGTCCTCCCCAACAAAAACTTCTTTGTTAACTGGGGCCAGGCCGGCGCCGTAACAGAGTTTAACAAGGACGGCAAGGTCTTGTTCCACAGTTACCTGGATTCTGCACCCGAGGGAATTTTTGTTCAGAGTTACCGAGGTTTCCGAGCCAATTGGACTGGAACTCCGAGCGAAGAACCGGCCGTTGCTGTATTCAAGCGACATGACCGGACTGGCCTGGATGTGTATGCCTCCTGGAATGGAGACACCGAAGCAGCATTATGGCGCTTCTACACACGGTCCACTGAACAGTCTCAAGACCAGTTCGTGGGAGAATTTGAGCGTAAGGGTTTCGAGACATATGCCGAGATTCTGGACTCTTCTGTCGACGGAGATGTACTTGTTACTGCTGAGGCAGTGGATGCGAGCGGTAAGGTTCTGACTCGCACGAAACCTGTTGTTGCCCGAGCCAAGGTAAAGGAGTACGCTGCAGAGCAATTTGGACAGATTTTTGATCCGGAAGAGCTTTAAGTAGTTACATCATTTTAAATACAGCCGAGGCGCTCCTTTAGAAGGATTCAACGCGCTGACAACGGATTAAGAATTCGATAGCATGTTGCGGTGGGGGCCTCGTCGGGGTGAAGGACGACGGGTTTCGGTAACTACGGAAAAGGGGATAGGAGCGCCCTCAGCCACTACCAAGCGGACATGGATATTGACAAAGTAGAGCAATTAAGAACATTCGCATCGTGGATACTATAATAGGAAACGGTGTAGGTACGGCCTTATTGGTTGTCTCAGGCCGATCTTCGCTCTTGCGGCCGAACCTCGCAATTCTGATCTGTCATCGAAGTCCGTGTCCGTAGGCCTTCCACATTGTGTGCATCCAATCAGGTATGACCTCTTTGACTTTGATGATCTATGAGAAAGCCACCGGAACGGAATTCACAAAGACTACGGGGCAAATCCGTTTGCAACAGACCGGATTGTGCGATGAATTTGCCCTCGTCAGCTGCACTGGTTGTTGAAAGTCGCCGATTGGATTGCAACATCATCTGCACAAGATGACAGTTGGAAAGGGTGGCCTTATGATAGTGGTGCTAAGTATATAAGAATGCCAAGACCTGCTCGAATAGACAGCTAACGGATAAAAAAAACTTCTAGACAGCTATTTTCATACGTCTTCATCACCCCTATCATTCGCCCAACATGGCCGAGAAGCTGATGTACACCAAACTCCCTTCTCGTGTGAAGCCAGTGTCTGAACTGAAGCCGTCTCCGGACAAAGTCGCAAAACGCCTCGCAGAACTTGGCCCCCTGATCCCTCGGCAACCCGATACTGATGACTCTGTTGAGCATTTGTGTGGTGCCACCTTCACCCATCATTTTGTGGAGTCGCCCGGAGACTACGACAGTGTTAGCTTCCACTATGTAACATGTGGTACTGAGGCTAAGCAAGGACCGGTTGTGCTCCTTCATGGGCTACCCGATTCTTGGTTCGAGTGGCATCAACATATGGCATCCCTTGCAGAGGATGGTTACTTGTGCATCGCTCCGGACCTGAAGGGGTATGGGCAGTCGAGCAAGGAACCTGGCGACTACCGGCACGAGGGGGCTGCTGAACAGTTGGCCACAATGTTGCTCAAGATCGGCGTCGAGAAATTCTAGTAAGCCGCTCTCCAAGTCACTCCTAATCGCACCATACCTACTCACAACTCCGTCAAAGTCTTGTCACCCACGATCGCGGAACTGTTCAAGGCGACTACATTGCCGCCCTCTTCCCAGATCGCGTTCTTGGTTACGTCCGCGGAGAACAGCACCTCATCCACTACAACCCAGCTCTATCATCTCAGCATGCCTTGTTTCTCCATGCCCCATACAACGGCATTATGGAGGATCCACAGCGTCTTGCCCTGACAGCCTACATGTGGTTCACTGCTCGGGAAATTCCTGACGAATCCTCAACCCTGAAGCGAGTGGCTCAAGAGCTTGCTTACGAAGGAATCAGCAAGGCAGTGCCTCGATATTATGGTGCCAGTACCTTTCATCAGGAATGGCTCGACCGCCGAAGGAGGCTAATGGGAAAGTGGCAATGCCCGATTGTCATCATGCAAGGCTATGATAGCCCAACTCAACCGCGTGAGTGGTTCAACCTTGAAGAGATCCAGGAGCTTGTTCCTCGAGCCAAGGTCTTATATGTCAAGTTCATCCCTGGTGGGCACTTTTGGCCGCTGGAGAGCCCGACTGAGACTACTGTGGCGCTACGTGAGGCGCTGAAGGCACTGGGGGACCAGTAATTTGCAGGACAAATCACGGCTTATTCCCGAGAAAGGACGATGCGAATAGGGAAGAGAATTTTTGGTGTGGTCATTATTATTCGTATTCTGAATGCGAATCTGGAGAATCTAGTTCTATCTATCTTTCCATCAAACGATCCTGATCCTGGCTAGAATCCCACAGTGATCGCTCACTCTGGCATCCACCTTTGTTTGTCTCGCCTTAATACTTCCCAAAAATCCCAGTTGCTTGAGAGTGTTGAAACGTTCTTCAGAGACATATTCCTTGTCCAGTTTCTTCGCGACTTGGCCCTCAGCAACTGCCGTGCCCTCCCTCTCAAGCTCCCGCACTTTAACTGTAGTCCTCAAACCAACTCCGAAACGACGGACTCGCTCTGAGCACTTCATCGAATCTTCAAATGCCAAGGACTCGATGGCGCCGGAGTAGAGAAATTTGTCCAAGCGTTTCGAGCCTCGATGTCGAGAAGACCTGTCGCCCCATGTGCCCCCACCCTCTTCATTCTGACAATTGCCGTCCTGTTGGGGCATCATTTGGCCATCCTCCCATATATCTCTCAAGTCCACGTATGGCTCTTTGTGGTAGGCGTGCTCCGACTTGTCGATCGCATTCATGTCGCCTCCTACTAGTCCCGCGATGACTCTGCAACCTGGTAGAATGGGCTTCTTCAGGAGGTCGGATATGACAGCTAACTGCCCTCGACGATATTCCTTGCCTTGCCAGAGGGATTCAAGGTGTGTTGTACAGAGACGAACGCATTCTTGTTGGCTACGGTCTTCCTCCCGACTCAAGGTATGGATGTCCATAGCAAGAACATCTCTCCCCATATTCGTGGCAAGGGGTGCGCGGAAACATGCCGTAACCGGTAAATTCTCGGATGCCATTATGACTGTGAAGTATGAGGTCTCTCTTTGGGCGGAGGGTCTTAGGCCGGACGAAACGCCGAGTGTGACCTTTCGGGGGACCTCCGGGGGTTTGTCATTAGACAGAATGAAGTTGTGCTGCACCCATGGATGTCCAAGAATGGTGTGTAGAGAGGTGGGAGACACTTCCTGTAACATGACTGCAAGATTTTGAGGTTCACTACCGAGTATCTCCTCCAAATAAGCCAGAGACGCAAGCGTCCGAGCAGCTGGATCTGGGTCAGACCAGTTGAGATTCCAAGATGCAGTCGTTATAACGCTTCCGCGAGTCAACCTAGGACTGACGACAGCAAGTGGTCGCCAGACCACGGATTGTGGGTGAAAAACCAATGGCTTAATGTGCTGAGGCTGAACCAAGTTATGGGGGATATAAGTGTTGGAGAAGTTGTTGGCATGAAGCTGATAAATCATTGGATGACGGGAGAGGAAGGGCATCTGCCAAAGCATGGATGGTGCACGCGTGGGGACGATGCGTCAAGTAACCATATTGAAGTCCCTAGGTAGGTATTGCTGTTTCAATGAAGGCGAAATCGGAAATCTTGAACTAGCGGTAGGCAGCAACGTCTTAAATACCTAGATGACTGAAACTTTCGAAGATAAGAATACTGCTGGGGGTCAAGTCACTCAACAAATTGGTTCTAAACTTTATTAATAACTATCCAAGACAGAGAGAGGTTTTATGATGATACGTGTAATTGCTCTAGACCTAGCATTAGAGGAGTCATAGGATAACATGTTTGAGAGCTTAGATCCAACAAGAGCTTAGATTCAACAGGTAGAGCATTAGGTCGAAATTCGAGCCTAAATAGAATTTGAATGGAATTTAAATGGAGTCTAAATTGAATCTCAATCGAATTCTAATTGAATATAGGAAATTATCTATCTATCTAGCTATTGACAAAAAGAACGCTGGAAAGCGATAAATTACTGGCTTCATAACATATATACAAGAAGTGGTTTACAAAAGCTCGTTTGCTGACCGAAAGTCCAACTTCGGCACAGTGCGCTCTGGGCGTGAGACGCGACCTAATACAAGAAGTGTTTGAAGGCGAAGTGTGGGAAATTCGAGAACATCCTGCATCCTCAAGTCGAAACCAGCCTTTTCGCAGTGGCCTGCCAGCTCAGCCGCTTTCAGAGAATCCCCGCCCATCTCAAAGAAAGATCGGTCCATATCAATGGGCTGTGATACTTCGAGGACTTCTTTCCAAGAGGACTCGATTTGAGTCAACATGGAGCGTGTTGCGCCTGTGATCTCCGTGGCAGAGGGCTGTGCTTGAAGGGACTCTGGTGCAGGAGCTGGGAGTGGGTTGGCTGCGGGAGGGAGGATAGAAGCCACGGTTTGTTCTGGTAGATCATTGATGGCATGGACAAGACCCAAATATGAGTCCACGAGAGACTTGGCTGCGGAGGAAGAGAGAGTCTGTGGGCTGTAGGTGAATCGGAATGACGATTGCCCGTCTTTCTCTGGCCATGCCAACAACCAACATGCCCCAGATTGCAGAAGACCTCCACCATAGACGGCACTTCCTTTGACTGTCCAAGGTGTGTTGGCCTCAACTGGAGGCTCCTTGGGATCCGGAATGTTCTGGTACTGGAAGATTGTACCAAGGCTAGATGAAGCTCTGGGCCACTGGGCCTGTTCGATGATGCGGTTGGTTGGTGTAGCCTCAAAGGGAATGCTCTGGATTTGTTGTTCGTGAATGTTGTCCACAAGATCCGACACAAGTTGGTTGACGTTGAACCGGACACGAACGGGGACGAAGTTGATGCAGGGCCCGACGACTTCTTGTGCTCCTTCGAAAGGCGCGAACCGGCCAGAAACAAGATTCCAGAATGCGACATCAGTTGATCCAGAGACAGCAGATAGTGTGAGTGCCCATGCAGCCTTTAGTAGCGCACCGTAGTTGTAATTAGCGCGATGGGGCTTTTTGAACTGGAAGGGGATGGTCTGCATCCAGCTGTCGCTCATGACAGGTTGTTGCGTTGATAGCGGTAGATCAGAAACCATGATCAAGGTGGAGTCATGGAGCAGATCCCTCCAAAAGTTGTCGGTCTTCTCGTTGCAGACCTCGAGAGTGTGTTGGATGAAGCGGTGATAAGCTGGTGATGTAGTAGGTCCAGTATGGAGGCCGCAGTAGGATGATCGAAGATCGTTGAAGATGGTTGTCAGAGAAAAGCCATCGTATTGAGCATGAGACAGACCCATGGAGATTGTTCGGAGCCCGCTGTCGGGGTCAATAAAGAGCCTGAACCGCGTGGGGATCTGACCGAATCGAACAGGTTGATCGACGTCCTTGTCGATGATAGAACACATGTTGTCCGGCAGGCCATGTGACATCATGACCTTGAAGTCAACTCTGGATCTCATGGTATGCACCGCTTGGAAGCATTGGCCGTGCTTGAGATGAAAGCTGGTTCTCAAGATGGGATGACGATCGGCCAGTGTCTGACAAGCGGCTTGAACATGACTTGGCGCAACACAGTCGTCCAGCTCGAAGAACGTCCATGCATAGTACGCGCGTGGCCATTTCTGTGCTTCGATGAGGAATGTGGTCTGGGTGTAAGATGCTGGGTAGATGGCTTCCACCTCAGCCATTTCGAGGTCGACTGGGAATCGACCAGACCTTGACTTAAGGTTGGAATGCTTCATCACACTGAGGGACCGAGCGTCATGTGATGATGCATCGAGGGATGAAGAGGACATCTCAGAGGAGTCATCCGTGAGAGGAGTCTTGAGGGAAGAGTTAGGCGTGGAAGGAGATCTGTTGGGACTCTCTGAGGTATCTCGACGGGGGGTAGCAGCCCCACGGCAGCGAGCAGCCATACCAGCAAGAGTCTTCACAGCAAACACATCTTGGGCGGCGATGTAGATCCCGCTGCGCCGTAAAACAGCAACAAGCATGATGGCCGTCAAAGAGTCTCCTCCAAGTCGGAAGAAGTCGTCTTCAGGCTGGATGTCAAAGTCAGCATCCTTGTGTAAGACTTGGAGCCATGCTTCCTTGATCGCCTCTTCCGTCTCGTGAAGTTTCGCCGAGGGTGTGCTTTGAGTCTTGGCGGGGGACACTCGTTGGTAATCAGACACATGCTTCGAGGTGAGGCCTTCAGCTTCGGCAACGAGCTTCTTGCGGTCCGTCTTGCTTGATGACATCAACGGCCAGTTGAAGACAGGTAGCCAGAGCTGTGGCACCATGTACTCCGGCAGTTGTTTCAGAAGATCCCTTTGAGTGGCTGAAACAAAGGATAGGAACTCTTCAGACGGTGAGCAAAAGACAGATTCCTCTTCGAGATCTGCCTGTTTACCGTCGAGTTGGACGAAGGCTACCAAAATTGGAATCTCATCGCGATGCATCTTGGCGACAGCCACTCGCTGGATCCGCTTCGCCCAAGAGGAGGCGCCAATTGCCGTCTCAATCTCGCCGAGCTCGATTCTGAGTCCTCGGAACTTGATCTGCATGTCTTCTCGTCTGCCAACGATCTCAACATGTCCATCGACATCGAACCGGGCAAGATCACCCGTTTTGTAGAGTCGCTGCTCGCCCACCTTGGCCACCCAGGACACATTCTCCAAGAAGGCTGCGCTTGTTTTCTCTGGGTCGTTGAGATAGCCACGGGCAAGAGTTGAGCCCGTCACCACAAGTTCTCCCACACCACCAATAGGTACAAGGTGGTTGTGATCAAGCTCATCGACAATCCAGAGTCCAGCGGCCAATCGCTTCCCAACTTGGCCAACCGATGATGTTGCTGCGAGCTGGCCCATGGCGCATGCAATGCCAGCTTCAGTGGGACCGTAAGCGTTGAGCATGAGTTCAACTGGTGAATCGGGGCCCGTCCATTTACGAAGCAATGCGCGATTGGCCATCTCGCCTCCGACTGCTAGGGTCTTCAGGCTAGGCATGTTGGACGGCTCCAGTAGATTGGCGACAGTAGGAGTGAGATCCGCAAAGTTGATCTGCTTCTGCTGAATGAAGCTCTCAAGAACATCAACACCCTGGGTCTCAGAAGGGATGCAGACGCAGCCTCCAGATGCGAGGACAGCAAAAACGTCGACAACGCTCGCGTCAAACGTGTAGGAGCTAAACTGCAGGGAACGACGTCGTGTGCCTTGACTAGCATGCTGATAGCGCTGCGCATGCTCGAGAATGCTTTGACTTGCGGCTTTGTGTTCCATGACAACGCCCTTCGGGGTACCGGTACTTCCTGACGTGAAAATGACATAGGCTATGTCATCAGGAGAAGAAAGGTGTAGCTTTGTAAGAGAATCTTGAGGCTGGAGATGTGCTGGGCTGAGGACCAGTGCCTGAACTGAGAACTGCTTGCGAGTGGCTTGAAGAGGGGACACAACGACGAGTTTGGCTTGAATCTCGTTGAGAATCAGCTGTATACGGGTCTCGGGATGGTTCGTGTCGAGTGGAACATAACCGGCTCCCGCCTTCATGACGGCGAGAATGGCAATGATCATGAAGCGTGACTTTTCCGTGCAGATGGGCACGAGATGACCTGGTCTCACACCGTACTTGTCTTGAAGGTGGGACGCTAGAGCCTCCGAAGCGGCGACAAGCTCAGCGTATGTCATCTGCCCATCATGACAGTCAATGGCAATCTGATTGGGGTAACGCTTGGCGGTTTCCTCAACCAGTTTGTGAAGCTGTGTTGAGGGAGCTTTGTCGCCGGATGAGTTCCATCGGATGGTCCGTTCAAGATCAGCCCCTTCCGCCAGTTCCCACAGAGCAGATCGGATCGATGAGGCACCACAAGATTCACGGTGCAGTATTCCGATCATCTGTTGGAACTGTTGAAGAATGTGGGCTACTTCGGGTGCTGTAAGCAGCGAGCGATCGTAGGCAGCCGAGACAGAGACCCGATCAATGGTTGGGTTGTGGCTGCACTCCATGACGAGGCCAAATGGCTCACTGAGACCATCAACTGCCTCTTCTTCAATCATTCTTTGCAAGCCGAGAGGTAGAGTCCCATCCGCGATCTTACTTGGCTGCACAACCAACAGATTCACGCTCGCGCAGGCGTCACGGGCTGAAGAGCTGATCTCTCGGATACGGCCCAAGCCGAAGTGTTCGAAAGGAAGCATTGACAAGGACTGGTCGTGGACATGCTCCAGCAGGTCAGAAACGGTGTCGTCCAGGTTGAACTGCAGGCGCACGGGTGTGGTGGCGATAGTTGGACCGACAATGTCTTCAATCCCTTCCAAAGGAGCAGTACGGCCAGATACTGTGGCAGCAAAGCAGATGTCCTTTGTTGCGTCAGAAGTGCGACTCCTCATGCCAAGTATAACAGCCCATGCTGCCCGAGCAACGGTGGCGAAAGAGAAAGGACATTCTGAGGTCCAGGTTAGGGTGCTCTCTAGTGTTTGGCTTGTTGCCGAATGGGCTTCGGGAGCGTAGTCGGGCGAGGGAAGGGTAGGGAAAGCCTCCCGTTGGTGTCCGTTGAGCTGGGTTTGCCAGAAAGAGGCGGCCTCTTCCTTATCCGCCCCTTGCACAAAATCGACAAAGGTGCGGTAGGAGGGCCTGGCCTTGGGTGGTGTAGATGATGCGAATGCGTGCTCAAGATCTTGCCAGAGGGCCGTGGATGAGAAGCCGTCAAAGATGGAATGATGTCTCCAAAACTCAAAGATGAAACCCTCCTCGGAAGTTCTGATCCTGTACCTCATCAAGGACGTTCCAAGTCCCATCTCCGAGGGCTCGGGATCCGAGTCGATCCATTCGCTAGGGCTACGTGTCACGACCTGAACCATCTGGACGCGATTGCCTACCACGGCGGAACAGATCCTAGTGCGTAGGACGGGGTTGGATCGATGAACAATATCCCACGAGGCCCGGAGTTTGTGGATATTTGTGGACGAAGGAACAGAGAACATGCTGTGGTCGATGTACTCCCCAGGCTGTCTCACGGTCGCAGCCATGAGTGCCTCTTGAGTTGGTGTACAGGCATACACATCCTCAATGTCATCAACAGAGAGATTACAGGCTTCTGAGACTTGAGCCTTCAGTTCAAGATCATACTCTTGCCTCGCAACAACATCACTCTTGTGCTTTTGCTCGGCGACGTCGGTCTTTGACTGATTGCGCTCCAAATGGCTGGCCATCTGCTCGAGTTGTGGCATTCGCAGAATATCAGCGACCTCGAGCTTCAGTCCGACACCCCGACAAAGAGAAGCCAGGCTGATGGCGTGAAGTGAGTCTCCACCAACCCGAGTGAACTGGGTATCCAGTCCTAGATGCTTTGGATCGACCTTGAGGACTTGAGCCCAGAGGCCTTGCAAGACTCGCTCAAAAACAGTTGATGGCTCTCGAATGACACTCGATGAACCTTGATACCGAAGCATCTGATCCGGAGCCAATTGAGCGCCCAGTTGTTGTAGCAACTTGCGATCCGTCTTTCCGCTCAGGGTAGGTGGAATATGCGAAAGCGGTAGGTAAGCTCGTGGGACCATGTAGGGAGGTAATTTGCCGTCAAGGCGTGTTTGGACGTCTTGAATGATGGCGCGGATCTTGGATGACACAGGTAGAAGAAGCTCCTCTTGACGAGTCCCTTCCCCGACCAAGGTGAAGAAAGCTACAAGTGCATCAGAGCCATCACTTTGCAGTGTGATCTTGTCAACCACGGCTGAAGCCACGGATGGACACTGCTCAATGTTGTACTCGATCTCGCCGAGTTCGATACGGAAGCCGTTGAGCTTGACTTGGAGATCTCGTCTGCCAATGTATGTAATGGATCCGTCGGAGTTCCGCTGGACAATGTCTCCAGTAGCGTAGAAGCGGTCGTATCCTGGCTTCGCCCATGGAAAGTGGCTCCCATCGATGAAAGCTGCTTGTGTGCGTTCTTCGTCCTTGAAGTATCCTCTTGCCAGAGTAGGACCAGAAACTAGAAGTTCTCCTGGGCAGCCAATAGGTGCGAGAGACGTGTAGTCACTCCGGTCGACAACCCAAAGATAAGATCCAATGGCAAAACCGATGTTGTTGGGGTCACTGTTGGGCGACACCACTGGGTTTTGGCTTGCGTCGACGCATGTCTCGGTTGGACCGTAGGAATTGATGAGTCGAACACTCTCACTCCATGCCTCCATAATTGACTTTGAAAGAGGCTCACCACCTGATCGCAATGTCTTGATTGACGGTACACGGCTTGGTGATTGAATCAAACTCTGGATTGTGGTTGGAGTCAGGTAGGCGAAGTCGATCTGCTTCTCATTGATGTAGCTGCAGAGGTCTCCAAGTCGTCGATCATCGGGTGGAATGAAGAGGGAACCTCCGTGAAGAAGTGTCATGTAGATATCAATAACATTGACATCGAATGTGTAGGCGGCGAAACAGAGAGTACGCGTTCCCACTTGGTAGGGTGTGTGATGACGGCCATTCACAAGTGTCGTTGTTGCCAAGGCCGAATGCTCAATCATGACACCCTTTGGTGTTCCTGAGCTTCCAGATGTGAAAAGGAGGTAGGCAAGATCTGAACAAGAGCGAGAATTGTCACCGTCCTCTCCATTGTTGGCCCGGGCGGACTCTTGGGGAGATTGTTTCTGAAGCTGCGCAACTTCCCAAGTGACAGCTGGAAGTGACAAATCCCGAGCCAAGCGGTCGTAATTGGCCGTGGTCACAATGATCCGGGAATCGGTCTCCCGTGTAATAAATCGTAGACGATCCAGCGGAACATCTGGTGGAAGAGGGACATACGCTGCTCCAGCCTTCAAGACGGAAAACATCGCGACAACCATGGCAGCACCTTTCCTCATCAACAGTGGCACGAGGTCTCCTCGACATACTCCGTGTTCTGACCGAAGTTTGAACGCCCCAACAGAAGACAGGGTATCCAATTGTTGATACGAGAGGGTGGCATCAGGACCTTCAACAGCGAGCAAGTCGGCCCACTGAGCTGCTCTCTCGGTGAAAAGCTCATCAACGAGTCGGTGGCAGGTGTCAATCTCGGCGCTGTTCCACTCAAATTCTTGATCTAGTCTCTGTTGTCCAGAGAGGTCCAAGTGTCCAATCGTAGTGTTTTGACCTAAACTCAACTGAGAGAGGGTTTGAGAGAAGTGGCACGCAATCCACTGGGCATCATTGCTGGACATGAGACGGTCATCGTAAATGATGGTGATTGTAACATTGCCATCACCAGTGGGTCGACAATCAACGATGACACAATCAGAATCGATGAAGCCTTTAGCTAGGTGATCCTCGGGTATCAGCAAAGCTCCCGTGTCCTCGACAGTCGGTGGTTGAACGACGAGCATCGAGCTGAAGTTGCATGCCTTCAAGGAGTCGTCGTCAATCTTGCGGATATTTGACAGACCATACTGCTCCCATTGCATAGATCGGACACTCTCGCCTTGTACTTGCTGCAGATAGGATTGAACTTCCTGCTCCCGCACTGGACGCAAGCGACGAGGGATAGTTGCAAGAGTAGGACCAATGAGGGTATCAATTCCCGGAAGAGGAACGGTTCGTCCAGACCGGACGATACCAAAGCAGACATCTTCAGAGTCAAGGTATCGCCCCAGGAGCACACCCCAAGCAGCTTCTGCGAGAGTCGATAGCGTGTGCGGAGACTTGTTGGTGAAGTCAACGGTGAGAGTGTGCTTTCGGTTAGCAGCAAACGTCTCGTTAGGCCGCACTTGAGGCAGTGAACCGACTGAGATGTCGGCGAGCTGAGACTTCCAGAAGCGGTGGGCGTCAGTGCTGTTGTAGAGATCCAGGGAATGGCGGACAAAGAGGGCATACGGCTGGGCTGGCGGACGTTGAACGTCTGGTTCGTGATACAGCATCTGTATCTCGTCCCTGAGTAGGTTCATAGACCAACCGTCAAAAACTGCATGATGCTGGGACAGAACAAGGTGAGAGAATGAGCCCGATGTGATGATCGCGCATCGAGAAAGCCTTTCTCCGTACTCGAAGGTTGTGAGACTATCCTTCTGTAGGAAATCGTCAAGGCTCTCTGAAGATGTTTGACACACGTCCACCTCTTCCCCAACAACGACCTGCAGGCCTCGATAGTCCGAGTCTAGGATGATTCGAGTTCGTAAAATGTCATGGCGTTCCCAAAGGGTTCGGATAGCTTGAAGGAGCCTGTCCATTGATGTATCAGGGGGTAGTCGGAAGACCTCTTGGTTGAGAAAGGCACCCCGTGTCTTGGCAGATGCAATCATGAGTGACTCTTGGATGGCAGTGCAGGGATAAACATCTAAAACCGACTCGATGGGAACATGACACTGGGTAGCAACCTTGGAGCGAAGAGCGCCCTCTTCTATCCAAGGAACCAAGGAGAATGGCGTGGGAGGAGTGATACCGTCGCCGTTGTGTGCTAGACGCCGTGAACTTGAACTCTTGACCATTTCTTCGAGAGTAGTCGACTGGAAGATCTTGGTTGCGTCAATGTTCAAGTTTCGCTGCCTGGCGAGAGCGAGTATGCGAATCATGGTGATGGAGTCACCACCCAACGAGGAGAGGGAGTCGTCCAGGCCAATCTTGTCTTCCGTGACGGACATGACTTCGGAGATGATGGAAAATAATGTTTGTTCCTCTAGTGTCGTGGCAGACCGCTTAGGTCTTTTCTGATGAACCCTGTAGCTCTCGATTGATGATTCGACATCAGCACGCAGGCGTCGACGGTCAATTTTCCCCGATGCCGTTGTAGGCCAGGATGCGCAAGGGACGTAGACAGCGGGAACCATGTACTCGGGTAGAGCTGAACGTAGCCGGCTCTGTGTCTGGCTGACAGCTGTCTCACCAATTTGTCCTGCTCGCAGAGGGCCGTTGTAGACTCCAGTTCCAAGCTCGCCTGTGACAACAAAGGCCACAAGTGTTGCCGAGGGTAAGACTTCCACCACGCAGTCCTTGAAGTGACCACATCTTCTGATATGAGACTCAATCTCAGAGAGCTCAAGACGTTGCCCGTGGATCTTGGTTTGCAAGTCCTTCCGACCCATGTAGATGATGGATCCATCCGGGGCATAACGCGCCAGATCACCTGTACGGTAATAGCGGATTGGAGAAGTAGCATCTACCCATGTGGCCCAAGGTGGATTGGTTCCAAAGACTTGTTGCGTTTGCTCGGGGTTATTGAGGTAACAGTCCGCCACAGTCTCGCCGCAAATGACCAATTCTCCGATAGCTCCAACAGGAGACAGCTTGTTCGGCTCATCCGGTACCGTGAGGAGAAGATTGCAAGCAGTTGCTCTCCCAATGTTGTGCGGGTCTTCAGGTTGCAATGAGAGGTTCGTCGACGTGTGGACACTGGCTTCCGTGGGACCGTAGCCGTTCATCAGCTGGATGGAACTCTCAGACCAGCTTTGGATGAGTTGCTTCGAAGGAGGCTCTCCAACAAGCATCAGTGATTTAACGCCAGGGAGAGCTTGAGGCGAGAGAAGCGCAGCGACGGTTGGTGTGAGAACGAGGTGGCTCGCTTGAAGTTGGTTGATGGCGTGACCAAGGTTTCCATCAAGACGTTGACTCGGTGCAGGGAGACACACACAACCCCCGGCGATCAAAGTTGCAAAGGTCTCCAGTAGGCTTGTGTCGAACGTGCAAGTTGCAAACTGAAGCATCCGGACCGTATTGTCCAGCCCCATTGTTGCGCTGACATCTGAGAGCGACAAGGCAATGGCTGAATGCCTGACCACAACTCCCTTAGGTGTACCAGAACTGCCAGACGTGAAGAAAACATAGGCAGGATCCGAAATGTCATGTGGGGTTGAAACACCGTGGCTCCCGTCATATTCTTGCAACATCTCGTCGAGGATGCAAGTCTGATAAGGGGCAAAACTCTGGGCTTCGGAAGAATCCGTGAGCACGACAGTATCCTCTCCAAGCTCGGAGAGAATTGCGTGACGGCGCTCTACTGGCAGGGATGGGTCCATAGTTGTGAATGCTTTGTTGGCTTTCCAGACTGCCAGCATGCCCGTGAGAATAAGTGAAGGAGTATGGTGGCACAGAACAACCCGTCGACTGCTAGAGGCACGTCGTCGGATTTGCTGAGAGAGTGCCGTGGAAATGTCGTCCAGCTCTTTGTAAGACGTCCGTTGAACAGTGTTGAGCAGCTCGCCCACGATAGCTTCGACAGCGGGGAGGTCGGGCTGTCGTGAAGCCATGCCTTGGAACATCTGACAGATGCTTCGAGAGGGAGCCTCGGGAGGTAAAGGGTTCCACGCTGCAATATCGGCCAGATCAGCGGAACTGATCAAGTCCAGCTCAGATATTAAGCGGTCTGGGAGTGAAAGCTCTGCCATTGTCTTCCCAAGCTGTTGAATGAACCGTCGTGCCTGAGTTTCTGAGACGCAGTTGGGATCATACTCGACTCTGAAGTCGACGTTTCCTGTGCTCGAGCTTATCTGCGCAATGATAACCAGAGGATACTCGACATACATCGAGGACTCACTGGCTAGCATTTTCTCAACAACTCCTTGGGTGTCGTCGTCACTTTCCTGGCCCTGCTGCACAACAAGAAGCGTCCTAAACCGGCTGGCGTTCTTGGGGCCTTGCTGTGGCAGCCGCATGATGTTCTTGAGGCCGAAGTGTTGATGATGACGCATATCCAAGATCGAGCTCTGAATGGTCTGAAGCAGGGAGCTGGTGGATTGCTTGGAGGATATGTGAACACGCATGGGAACGGTCGAGAGTGTAGGCCCCATAACTGCCTCAAGCTCGGGGTTGTCGCGGCCTGAGAGGGTCATGCCAAAGCAGACTTGGTCGGTAAAGCTGTAGGAGGACAGAAGCAGGGCCACAGCACCTGCTACAGAGGTAGCAGGAGAAATGCCAGACTGCTGAAAGAGGTCTAAAGACACCGTTGTCTTCAGATCCAAGTGCTCCGTCGCCCGTATCTGATCTTCGTGCTCCCCCACTGTTGGGAAGGGAGTCAATGGGGCATCACGAAGAGTATCTGTCCAGTATTGGCTTGCAGATTCGGAATCCGTCAAGTCGAGGTAGTCAACAAACTTTCGATATGGGACAGGCAAAGGCTTGACACCCATGGGATTGTTGTACCAGTAGTTGACATCCTGGAGTAGAAGGTGTAGAGTAGGGGCGTCATACAACGCATGGTGCATGCCGATGACCAGTTTTGTTGGATGCTGAGATAAATCTGTGTTGATCTGGTACTGGAAAAGAGGATCTGTCTTCATCTGCTGGCTTTGGTCTGATGAGTGCTTGAGAACAACCTGAATCGGTCCCTCGGATGTAGACACAAGCCTTGTTCGTAGGATTGGGGTTTGTGAAACGACCTTGTTCATGGCCCGCGTTAGGAGGGAAACATTCGTATCCTTCGCCAACTGGAAGACCATTTTGGCATGGTATGCTGCCTTTTCGTCTCGTATGGCACCATTCAACGAAGTTGCCATGAGTCCCTCTTGGAAAGGGGATGCTGGATACACATCCTCAATCTCGTCGACAGTGACACCCACAATGTCTTCGATCTCCTTCCATACCTCTTGGGAAAGAGAAGTGGAAGAAGACACGTCTTGACCCTCAGCCTCAGTTTCAGCATCGGTCGCTCTCCTGTACCGTGCAACGGCAGCCAGATCTCTAAGTCGTGGATGGCGGTAGATTTGCTGAACTGTAATGTCCAAGTTGTTCTCCTTGGCGACGCTCACAAGCCTGATGGCTGTGAATGAGTCACCGCCCAACCGAAAGAAATCGGCGGTCGCACTCAGCCGTTCTGGCTTGTTGAAGACCTTGCGTAAGACATTCTCCAAAACCAGCTCGATCGGTGTCTCCAGCTCTGCATCGACTGTAGTCTCTTCATCTGTCTCGTTGTCTGCTGTGATGATGAAGGGTGTCAAAGGAAACTTCTGCAGCTCATCTCTGAGCCGCTTCAGGTCGACTTTGTCAGAAGCTGTCGAGGGAATGCACCGAACTGGAACAAAGATGGTGGGGACATAGGCTACAGGGAGGAGCTCAAGCAATCGGGACCGTGCTTGGTGGCACATCTCACGGAACTTGGAGTTGCATTCATCAGGAAGGATGAAGGCTTCGTTGGTCGTGGTGTTTTCGGTGTTGACGGTGACAAAGGCTGTGAGTCGAGAGATCTTGTTGTCGTCAACGGTACACTGAACCACTGCCGAGGAAAACTGCTCTCCAAGCTTGCGAAGCTGGTCCTCAGCCTCTCCAGGGTCGACACGAATACCGTTGATCTTGATCATCCTGTCTCGGCGGCCGAGAATGCGGACAGAACCGTCCCGTTCATAGCGTCCAATGTCTCCGGTGAGGTACACACGCGATGGGAGTTGCGATCCCTGCAATGATGGAAGAGTCACGAAACTCTTTTCCGTCAGCTCTTTGTTGTGGAGATATCCCCTTGCAAGACTGTGTCCAGCAATGGCAATCTCTCCTGTACAGCCCAGTGGTGCCTCGTAGAGATGACCGCTTTGATCTCGCCGAAGGATCAGATGCCAACCAGTGACATTTAGACCGATGACACCGGGGTCTGAGTCCACTGTCAGAGGATCCGTGACTGTCGTAGTGATGGAAGCCTCAGTTGGCCCGTAGGCGTTCAGGAATCGTATCCGTGGTGCCCACGTCTTCATAAGAGCACGGCTGGTCATCTCACCACCAGTCATGATCGTCTTGAGTGTTCCAGCATCTTCAAGAGCGATAAGACTTGTCATAGATGGTGTAAGAGTGGCCGAGTTGATCTCCATTCTTCTTATCGTCTCTGAGAGTCTATTGAGTCGCTCATCATCAGTGGGGACACATATGCAGACCCCAGACAACAGAGGGATGAATATATCGGAAATGCTGACATCGTAGACAAAAGATGAGGACTGAAGGTGCCGGTCGCCGGGTCGGAGGGCAAAGCAGCGAGCAAGGTGAGTCAAGCTGGTACTCAAGGCTCGATGCTCGAGCATCACCCCCTTTGGGACACCTGTGCTGCCGGATGTGTACATCAGCACAGCCAAGTCGGAGGGAGATGCTCGGGGAAGAGCGTCTCCGGATAGACCATTGTGTCTTGGGTCTGTCCATCGCTCATCAATCGTGATAAGCTGTTGTTGCAAACTCCTGTATCGATCCGCGATAGTAGCCGAGCACACAATTCTAGCGGCGCCTGCATCATCCACGATCTTCCGAACACGTTCAAGCGGCCAACTAGGCTCGAGTGGGATATAAGCAGAGCCGGTCTTGAGGATTGCAAAGATAGTGACGATGGCGAGGGCAGACTTTTCCATGGCGATAGGAACAATCGACTTTGGTGATACTTGGCATGAAGCAGCAAGATATCTTGCCACGTTGCTAGAGACCATATCAAGCTCCCGGAAGGTCAACTTTTTGCCGGTTGCGCTTTCATAAATAGCATCATGTTCGGGGTAGGTATCGGCTGACTGCCTCAACAGATCGTGCAAGCAGACGTCGACCGCAGGTCCATACGACTCGATCCACTCCAGCATACGCTGATCCTGGTTCTCGGGTGACATCTGAATGTCTCTGACAGTCTGTTCTGTAGAAAGACCAGAGAGACTCTCGAGAGCTCGCTTCAGATGTTCAGTCACCATTTGAGCATGTTGCAGAGACAGAACAGCCGGATCCGAGTTGCAGTTGATCAAGACCTTGTCATCTGCTAGCACCAACTCAAGAGAGAAGGGGATGCTATCAGCCAGTCCTGAAGTTTGACCATGAACCTCCGCCCAGAGACCTTCGCCAGCCAGGCGCTCATCTTCAGGTTGGACCACGACGAGAGTCTTGAGTTGACAAGCAGTGATTGCTCCCGGGCCGCACTTCTTGATATGCTCCAGGCCGTACTGCTGGTGGGGGTTGATAGCGAGGATCTGGGCGTGGACTCGCTGGAAGAAATCTTGTAGTGACATCTGATGATCGAGGCGAGTTCTGAAAGGGACACATGCAAAGGCAGGACCTATCATGTGGAAGACACGATCAACAGGTGCATCTCGTCCCGCTAGGATCAATCCCATCGACACATCCTCGGTGTCACCATGAGTGCCCAGTATCAGTGCAGTGAGGCCATAGAGAATGACAGCCGGCGTCACGCCGAAACGAGAGGCTAGGTCTTGTAGCTTCAGCGTCACTATGAGCGATTGGTGATCCGTAGCATGGACATCGTGATGAGGGTCTTGTGGTTCAGGTGGAAACTCGACACCCTCGTAGCCATCAAGATACCCTGTCCAGAACTGGGACGAAGCAGTCCTCATCACTTCTCTCTCCCTGACCTGATGTTGTACAAAGTGCGAGTAGGCAGCACCATCTAACGTCTTGTCGTCTTCACCAAAGTATATCTTCTTGAGCTGGTTGAGCATCAGCTGTAAGGACCATCCGTCAATGATACTGTGGTGAATCTTGAG
Source organism: Fusarium sp. AF-6 (assembly GCA_003947015.1). Lineage (NCBI taxonomy): Eukaryota > Fungi > Ascomycota > Sordariomycetes > Hypocreales > Nectriaceae > Fusarium > Fusarium sp. AF-6. The sequence continues at coordinate 81,969 of NKCJ01000073.1, read as the reverse complement.
GTGAAACGTCCACTGCTGCCGGATCTCATCCCAGAGGGTCAATCCGCGGCAAAGATCAGAGCCTAGGGACATTTCGGCCTCGTAGAGAGACTCGCCCCACCTGGACGGGCGATGCCGAACTTGGACTTGTAAGAACTGTTGTTCATCGACATCCCAGATGAGACGATTTCGCAGTGCTGGCTGAGAACTAATCAGAGTGTCCCAAGCACGCTGAAGGCCAGCCGGGTCAACGTCATTACGAAGAGACCAACTGAAGGCACAGATGTATGAGCCAGGGCACTTGATGTCCAAAGCCATGAGTGCTGTCTGGTAGGGTGTGCAAGGATAGATGTCCTCGATGTCGGCGACTGGGAGTGAGCATATCTCGGCCACATCTTGCATCAACGGCGCCAGTGGCGTGTTTGGAGAAAGGAGACAGAAAGGTCGGTATGGAGGCGGTGTTGTGACTGAGGCTGTTGCCTGCTTCTCGGCAGTTGGCTTGCAACGCTTGGCAAGCTCTTGTATCGTCTTTGCCGAGAAGATATCAGCGGCGTTGACATCAACTCCAGCTGCTCTCGACCTGCTAGCCATTCGAATCACGTCGAGTGAATCAGCACCCAAGTCTGCAAGAGAGTCCGTGACGGGGATGGCCGAGGCTGGCTGGAGTAGAACCTCTGCCCAAACAGCTTGCAACTGCCGCTCCTCGGGGCTAGCTTCAACGGTATGGTCCACCGCTTGGGAGCCATAGCCTTGAATTAGATCAAGAAGGTCCTCTTCTGGCAACTGTTCCATCCATGACCGAAGCTGGAACCGATCAACCTTGCCACTTGAGGTCAAAGGTATCGTCCTGATAGGCCACCACATTTTTGGCATAGTGAGAGAAGGAAGTTGCTTGGACGCCGACTTCTTAACCTCGTCGAGAATGGAGCAGGTCCACTCAGAAGGCTCAAGGAGTGGAACCCGTTGTGTGTCGAGAGAAGGGTCTGTGTCATGTGCACCAGGCACATTATTCAACACAACAAAAGTCGAGAGACTCCCAGAAGAACTTCCACTGCGAGGCATGACCACAACACACTTGTCCACTTGCGAGCAAGACACTATAGACCGCTCGACTTCAGCCAGGTCGATTCGGATACCACGAAGTTTGACCTCGGCATCTCGACGACCAATGAGTCTGATTGTGCGAACTCCAGCCTTGGAAAGCTCTGATCGACCGAGATCACCTGTCCGGTAGAATCTCACGCCGTCGATGTAGCACTCGGGTGGCTGAAATTGACCCTTGCTTGAAAGGTAACCCCGTAGAAGTTGAGGACCTGCCACGCAAATCTCTCCAGCTTCGCCGAGCGGAACTGATCTCGCTTCGTCATCTGCTAGAAGCCGTACATCGAGGCCAGGGACTTGGCGGCCGACACAAGCCGCATCAATGTCCTTGTTCTCGCTGAGCTCCTCGACAGTGCAGACAATTGTCTCAGTTGGTCCATAGGCGTTGAACAACTTGACCTTGTGTCTCCATCGATCAGCCAAAGACTGAGGGAGAGCTTCTCCGGAACTCGCTAAAACCCGAAGGCTTGGAACTCTCCCAGGGTCAATGGTCTGAATGACAGTTGGTGTCAATTGTGTGTATGTAATGTCCATCTTGATCAAGAACTCGGTCATGTCTTCCATCATGAGTTCCCGAGGAGCCATGACTAGGCATCCTCCACAAGCAAAGGTCATGAAGAGATCAAGGCCAAAGATGTCGAATGTAGGTGCTGCAAATTGCAAGGTCCGTGTGTATGAGTCGAGGTTGAACATCTTAGCCAGCTCCAAGGCGTTATGCCTCACAGCTCTATGTTCAATCATGACACCCTTTGGGGTTCCTGTTGAGCCAGATGTAAAGAGAATGTGGCAGAGATCTCTCTCGGAACGAGAGTCAAGATTCAGGTCTGTGGTAGGGTAGGGTAAGGGGTTGCCGTCTTGAAACATCTCATTCAGGTGAATGACGTCCAAGTCAGTCCTGATAAAGAGTGTATTCGAGGTGTAGTTCAAGATGAGACCAGCTTTGGAGGTCTCCAAGATGTACTGGACCCGGTCCTCAGTTGCATCAGCAGGCAATGGTATCCAAACCATGCCAGCTTTGAGAACGGCCAGAACCGCAACAACGAGCAGCGGTGACTTTTCCGAGGATAGAGCAACAACATCTCTACCGGGGAGTTGTTTCTCACGCAAGAAACGTGCTAGAGAGTTGGACTGGTTGTTGAGTTCTTGGTAGGTGAGACGGCCTTGGGGAAAGAATTCCAAGGCACAACTCTCAGGGCTCTTGGACACTTGGTGCTCAAAGAGGTGATGGAGTAGTTGGCCAGGGATTCCCATCCCGTGGGTTTCCTGGCCTCTTGCGTCATGGCTGGTGTCCATTGTGTATTCGTTGCTATCCGTCTGGACAAGTGAAAAGAGCGTAGGATGCTTAGCAACCAAGATAACAAGCCGCGAATACACTGTGGGGAGAAGATTAATAAATCATCGAGCAGCTGTCTTGGACAGATTTCACGCCGGCAATCAAAATGTTACTCGTAAAAAGGTCTCGGAGTCCCCATTCCAGCTCCGATACCCCTTCAGCTGGCTCAGGTACGGCTCAGGTACGAGGTCCACCCTCCTGCGTCGTACCCTCTTACCAGGGGCTGACCGACAGTCACTCGGTAGAATAGCCAGCCTCGTGCATCATAAATAACAGGGTCTTCGAGGAGCCCTTGACCTCTGGATCATCAGTTTCCTCACCTTTCGGCAACTTCACCATGTTGGAGCAAATCTCGTTTCTTCGCATCCTTCTGAGCCTAGTGCTCATTGGCGTCGTGATCGTCATTCGACGTCTTTATTGGCATCCTCTCAGCAAGTTCCCGGGTCCTGCCTTGCCTGCCTTGACCAGCTTCTACCAGTTCTACATCTTCTGGACCCATGAGGAGGGAAACTGGTATAGTAAACTCCACGAGAAATACGGTATTACCGAGTCCCCTATCCTGGTCACCCCGTGTACATGGCTGAGCCCTACATTCAGGTCCTGTGGTCCGCTGCGGCCCCAACCACCTCTCCTTCAATGACCCTTCCATGGTCAGCACAGTCTACCACAGCAAAGTTGACAAGACGGGCTTTCACCAAGAGTTTTCTTGCCCCGCTGCTGTCTTTAACAAAAAGTCTCACATCGACCATGCCGTGGCTAAGCGTCGCTTCGCCCATGCGGTATTCTTCTCCCTTGTCCTCTCTCCTTATTGGCCATGCTGACCTTGGATCTCGATCCAATAGTACTCTCTACCCCGGGTTCAGCTCCTTGAACCTGCGCTAGATGACCAAGTCATCCGGTTCATATCAAATCTGACAGCGGAGAGTCAAAAAGATCCCCTTGTCGACTTTGGAACATGGATCAGGCAAGTCTACGGCCCCGCGATAATCCAAGACATTGACGCACGCTAATTGCAAACTATTGAAAGGTACTTTTCATTTGATGTCATTACAGCTATGTCTATGGGTACCCCAGTTGGATTCATGGACGCCAAGGATGATGTCCGTGGCCTCATTCGTAACATGGAAGAGACAGCTGCCCGTGAGCAGAGGCTCTCCCTTTTCCCGCCAATTTCAGCATTTGCGCGCAATAATCCGCTAGGGCGGCGCCTCTTCGTGTCTAGCCCGAATGATCGTCGCGGACTAGGACTTTTCATGGCGGTAAGAAGGCATTGATTCGTCTCTACATTGCATTCTCGGCTGAATATCACCATGTAGGAGATTCGTCAGGAGGTACAACAGCGTAGCGCATGCGCCACCGAGCCCAAGTACGAGCACTCAATGCTGGACCAATGGCTGGCCTCATCTTCGTCCAATGGCCAAGGGATTCCTCAGCAGGAAATTGAAGATGAACTTCTAATGGACATGTGAGTACACACAACGCCAAAGACAAAAGATCTTTCCCCCTCACAGACATACGAGACTTACCGACCCGTGTTCAGGATGGCTGGCCCAGACTCGATCGCCCTGATGGCCACTAACCTCATCTTCCTTGTCGCCGATCAGCGCCCGATCCTGCAGCGAGCCCAAGCTGAGGTGGATGCCGCTTATGCAGATGGCCGCCTCAGCGGACAAGTCCCCACGTACGACGACTGCCGGCAGCTACCATTCATCACGGCCTGCGTTAACGCGGGCCTCCGCTTCGTGGCGTCTACCTTCCCGCGCCGCCGGGCCTCGCCACCGGGACGGCCCTTTTCTCTCAACGGCATACACGTCCCCCCCGGCACGTCAGTGTCCTCTAGTGCCGCCATGATTGGCCGTCATCCGGACCTTTACGGTGACCAGGCGGATGAATTCCTGCCCGATCGGTGGCTGGCTGCATCACCGGAACAGTTGCAGGAATGGGCCCGACTTGATGTCCACTGGGGAGTTGGAGTCCGCAAGTGCCTTGGCAAGCATGTAGGGTTGATGGCTCTATACAAGACCCTTGTCGCGGTGAGTTTGATCCTTGTTTTCTTGATGATACATGTCATCTAACAACCTTGTCATTCAGCTCGTCAGGTCTTTTGATCTACAACTCGAAGAGACGACTACCATCAATCGATGGAGCTATCCGTCCTCCGAGAATATGCTCTTGACCCCTCGTATGCCGTCCACTCAGTGAGAGACAAAATGTAGGTTATAAGGGCGGCGGGGGTGAAGAATGCAGGCTGAAGTGAGATCCAATTAAGGCGGAGACAGTTAAAGGAGCCTGCGGGCAGAGAAAGGACTTGATGTAAATGAAATTACAAATTTGAACTACAATACTTGGTTTGAAGTCGGACTAAAGCGATGCGGACGAGGGCTGCCGTGAAACCTCGGCCTGCATGTTGCATCTATACTCGTCCTACTCTGCAACGTATTTCAAATCGGTGTATACCGACCTCTTAAATATGCTCAAGTGAGAGAATAGAAATGTCACAACAGGGGCAGTTCAAAACCATGGCATTCGTGCCTAAATGATGCCATTAAACATCCAGCCCCTGATCTGACATGACGTGTCATTGCTGATCTCTCCCCACCCTGTGTCCCGACACTCTGTCTGTCTCACCCCGTAAGGACAAATGCAACATTCCTCCAATATCATTGAAGAATTGCAGTGTTATTAGTGTCTTCCTCCAAGAAGGGTATATGTCTTATATCAGCCCATGATTCGCCAATTGACCTTTCCCCTTGTGGACTACGCAGGGACTATGTCTCAGGGCGGCGGGAAGCGAGACAGGCAGCTAACGCCCATTGTCTCAGGGCGGGAGACAACATCCGGCAGAGGAAATGATAGGAACCGCGTCATATTTCATAATACCATGCTCGGCTCTACTACCTGGTACCCTCGTCGTACCTCGACCTGTGTGAGGCCGGGGACGCGGGCTCTGTAGGACCGTGTCTTGATGCTTGAGTACTCGGTTGCACAGCGTCTCACTTGATCTGTTCGCCATTCCTCCCGTTGTAGCGTCTATGACGGCTGTAGCCAATGGGGTATCGAAAACATTGCCATTCATCTCATATGTCTTTCTCCTTTTAATCTCGAGCTTTTCTGGGCAATAGCGCTTGGGCGACGAAAACTGTATAGCAATTAGCCAACAGACTTCCATTATCTTGCCTATCTTCTATCACCACATCATCATGTCTTCTACTATCACACACCATCTCTACACCGCACACACCAGACCAGATCTATGGGATCATCTCCAAGACCCCAACCATCCACTGAATACATCATGGCCTTACTTTCTTGAGCAAGAATCGACGCTGCTAAGTCTTTCCTCCCATATTTGCAAGTTCCAAGGTCTGCGCAAGTTCCAATATATCATCTCAGAGCGCAACGATGCGGGAGATGAGGAACTTGTCGCCTGTGGGCGCTCTATCCCCTTTTTCTGGCAAGAATTGCGCGAGGCGGAGAAAGGCGGGGGCCTAGACTTGAATCCTCGCCTTTTCCAAAGCCTACCCGATGGTGGATGGGATACTATGGTCGCTCGTGGGATTCGGCAGTATATGGCTTCTCACCCTGAAGAGGAGTCTTCCTGGCCATGGTCTTCAGCTCCCATCACAACCGAGGATCAACAAAGGGACACAGTTCGATCATCCAGCTCAGAGCCACCCAATGCCCTTTCTGCTCTTGCCGTCACTGTTCGTGCAGATCGTCGACGGATGGGTCTTGCGGAAAGAGTCCTTCAGAAGATGAAAGACACCGCTCGACAAGAGGGGCTGAGGATTCTAGTCGTACCACTACGACCAACCAAAAAGTCGGCCCATCCTTTTGTTCCCATGGAAGAGTACATCAAATGGACCCAGGCACCTCTCAAACAAACCATTTGCCGAACTCCTAGCCCATTCAGAGTTACCCCACAACCAATTGCTCACTCCATTTCCATTCCAAGCAAAGACCATGCGACAAAGTCTGCATTGCCATTCGATCCCTGGCTGCGCAAGCATGTCCGAATGGGTGCCAAGATAGCCAAAGTTGCTCACAAGAGCATGGAAGTCGAGGCCAGTCTGGATGACTGGACTGCATGGACTGGGATTGAGTTTGACTCATTCCCCAATGCCCCTAAAATGAGGGAAGTTGATGGAAAGTCGAGGGTAGCGGAGTACACTCAAGTGACACTGCAAGGAGGTCTCGTTCCCTTGAAGGTGTACAGAGAGGAGAAGAGAGCAGTCTATCTCGAACCAAATGTGTGGATTTATCATCAACTGGACTAGAAGGACATCGGGGTAGATTGGAAAACAACGTACACGTAAAAGTATTCGCGATTTGATCTCTCTTTATCCAAGGGTGGTCTTTAGGAGTTCTTAAACTTCCACTAATAATATTCAACACCGGGTTTCTATTCTAACTTCTGCTTCCCATCATCGTACCAACTGCACTGTACTCTCGTCCCTGGAGTCAGGTCGACTCGATACATGCTCCATTGTGTAACTCCCTTTCAAACAACCTTCACAGACCATAGCCTGAGAGTCCACGTTTGGCAACATCCCCTGCGCTATCAATCCCAAGAGCGTCCAAGCTGCCTGCAGAAAAACCAGATTCGCGAGGACTATTGCCAGGATCATGGTTCCAGTGCTCTTGCTCCTGGGAACAGAGCAGAGATACTGCGCAACAATGGTCGAGTTCTTACAACCCAGCTTCCCTGTAAGAGGCCTGAACTCATCGTATGCTTCGTTGAGAAACGTGAGGTTCCTATTGTAGATTGTATATGGACGAGGTATTTTGCTGTACCGGGCCATGTCCGCGTAATACGTCCCATTCGAGTAGTCTAGCTTCTCGTTTGACTTTCGGTTAGGGGAGTCGGGGGCGTTGATGGCGTACTTGAGGTCATCATCATTTAAAAGTAGGTTGGGGGCTTGACAATTTCCAAGGTCTATTGAGACGAGAGAGTGTAGGATCTTGGCGTAATGAAGACCTTCTGTAGCGACAGGAGACACAGGGTGCTGGAAACGCAGTTAGATTGCCCGTCAAGTTAGTATCTAAGGAGCATAGAACTCACCTTCGGATTTTCGAACAGATACGTAAAGTTCTTGGTATCTGTCAGGTCGTTAGCAACATGAAGAGGCAAATCCACGACCACCATACTGGTATTTGCAATCCACCCACGAGAAGAGGCTATCCATGCATCAGAGCTGAAGAAGTCTAGGCTGCGGATACTTGAGGCCTGTCAATAGCTGATTACAGACGGTGTCAGGACTATTACGTACTCTTGTTGAGATAGATTTCGCCAGTATGGGATGTTGCCAAAGGCCCAATAATGATCATCCTTTTCATCAGAAACCTGCTGAGTGAGTGACATGATTTCCCAAGCTCCAGCAAGGTAGGCATTGAGTAGCCTGGTTCCCCACCAGATACTGGCATTTGTTCTGGGATTGTCCTCGAGAATGTATCCATAGAGATGATCAGTTATACCCGTGTACTGCAAGGCAAGCGAGACGTTGACACGACCATGCTGCGTCATGACACTACACGCCGCTGTTGCATCGACAGACGAGGCGGAGGACCAGGAGATCCACCATGTTGGAGACCCAACAGCATCGGACTTTTTAAGTTTCAGGGATACTCGATCGAGGTAACAATCTTCGAGGGTATTTTTCATGTACGGGATCGTCGGGAAGGTTGTTACCGACTTGGGGTCGCTATCATTGAAGCTTTCGAGTGACTTGACCGTGTATTGGAATCCTAGTGCACTGGTGAAGAAGCTATCTCCGACTGATAACATCTTGGCCTCACATTTTGGCTCAATGTTATGCTCCCAACTAAAAGGCGGTTTCATAAACCACCTATGTATTCATGTCAGCCAGTTCTAAAACGTCATGAGATTCACATACTGTGTTTCGCCAGCAACTGTCTTGTTGGGATCCGACGTGAACTCGGACTGTAGGTAGAAGCCACTAGAGCCCAGGTTGATCAAGGTGAAGACGACGGCCAGAACAATACCACCGACTATGGTGAGTGGTGTGAACCATCGGAATGGATATGGTCTCGAAATAGGGTATTCAAACCACGACGAATGCATCTTGCCGTGGTCAAGGTGAGAGGATGATAAAGGATGGTTGAGAGGTAGGGAAGGGCGGGTGCGGTGTCGGGATTTTAAAACAAGCTTGATTGTAGTGCAGAGGCAACACCTGGGTGAATGGGAGCCTGACTGTAGATCATGGGCGAGAGGATAAGCAAATGACGTTTCTTGGCGAACACTGCCACCTACATGTCTACAAATCAGAGGAGCGTAGATAGAATTTGAGAAACGCGACCGCGCGGCAAGTCTAACTCTCACAACAATCAAAGAAAGCCTTAAAATAAGGTAGGATCCTCCTTTAAGTTAGTCTCATGTCCCTAGACTGGGACCCAGACGTTCAGTTCGAAGTATCACCCAGAGCCGTGTCATTGACCTACTCCAGCGTACCTACCTAGGCAAATGAACGGTGAAGTTTGAACCCGGGGCGATGACGATATACCTGTCGCTTGTGTCACTCGAAATTAATTTTTGGAGGCAACCAAGCAGCCGCAGTCAGGACTGAGCCCTAGAGACATGCAATTATGAGGCTGGACGCACCTACGCAGTTGTGCGATGGCGTCTTGGCATAGAAGCAGGCTCTGAACTAGTCATACTGATTGGAGGATGGGCTCTGTGATTTCAGGCAGATTTTCCAAATTAGATAATATGCGTAAGAAGATCCGAGAATGATTCTAGGGTAACGTCAATGCTGAATTGCACTTTGATTGCCACATCTGCTGATCGGCGAGCCCCTCCCTTCCCATACATGCCCCCGGCTATCTACAGCGACTGCGGCATGTGGCTTGACGATATTCTTAAGGAAGTTTGTAAAGACTGCACTTCCTTATCCACGTACTATTAATTAACTCTGGCTGATCCGGGGCAGAGGGCTATCGACACACTATCACATACGACACTGGAAAGGAACACTTTCGTTGTGTCGTTGTTGTATCACTTCGTCCACAACCAAAGGATTTTGGTTCTATCATGTTAATGTAAAAATACCAGTGATTGCATTGTATATAAACGATTGATTGTCCCTGAACATATAAAATCCAGAACACCCATGATATCGTGTGCCGAATACAGCCATCATCTTTAAGAAGCAGCCCTGTTCATAATCACTCCTGAAGGATCCTTGGTCTCGGAATCACCCCATGTGGCCTCCCATCCGTTGGCTGCCAAGTAGACCTTCCACGCCTCATCGTCATCCTCCAGACGTCGCGACACATCAGGGATGACAAAGTATGCAACAATAGCACCTAGCACGGCAAATGCGGATCCAATCAGGAAAGCCACCTGGTTCCCCTTGGAAGGGTCGTCGGCGTATGAGTTGAGGATGGCCGTGAAGACCTGTGTTCCGATGGCAGCCCCGGCCTTCGACCATGCGGCGATGAAACCTAGCATCTGGCCGCGGATAGAGGTAGGGAAGCATTCAGAGGCAGCCAGGACAACGGTACTAAATCCAGGTTAGCTAGGAAACGAGCATGGAGGGTCAGGGGTGTCATACCTGCCAGGGCCAACTTCTCCGAGCGTCAGGAAGATGCCGTACAAGACGACGAAAAGGGGGAAGATGCTCTGAATCTGCTTCTCAGCTCCACCAAGAACAAAGCCAAGACAAGCCTGAAGAGTGAAGCCCAATGCCATAGTTTTGCGGCGTCCAATCTTATCAGAGAGGTAACCTCCAATAAAGGGGCCTGGGATATAGAAGCAGTTGATGACGACGCCCCATCCCAAATTCTTGACGATGCTATCACCAACGTTGGCTCGAGACATGATGGTTGAGCTAAATATGCCAAAGGGAATTGAGATCCAGTTGTACAAAAACCAACAGGTTGCCACGCCGATCAAGGGACGGTAATATCTCTTGAGCGCAAGCCAGTACGGCACACGCTGCTTGCGCATTGACGACTTTCGGTACGCCGTGGCAACCGACATGCGCATGCGGAACCAGAAGATGACCAGAGGAGGAAATGCGCCAAGTGCAAACGTGGTTCGCCAGACGATGGCATACTTGCTCTCCTTTTGTTGCACGCAGAGGAGCAAGAGTAGAGGAGTAAGACCGGCCCAGACGTAGCCAAGTGACGCCGATAGATCCGCAAGCATGGCAAACATGAAGCCTCGGTGTTTACGGTACTTGGCGCTCTCATCAGTTGCCTCTGCGGCACCGGCACCAGACACGGGGTACTCGCCGCCGGCGCCAACACCAGCGACACCACGAGAGACGATGAGCATCCAGAAGAGACCGACATCAGTACCACCACTCGCACCAGCCGATAGAGCAATTCCAACCACCAATAGGATTGTGGTGGCGACGGCACCAGTCTTGCGACCAAATTGGTCGACAATAAGACCGAAGAAGAGCATGCCAATGATCATGCCGATCAGAAAGGCGTTGCTGAGACGCGTAGAGATGGAACTCGTCAGAGCGTCCGGATATAGGACCTTCATGATAAGCTGGACATTTCCAATCACGGCAGCATTACTATCACGCGCATATACGTAAGCATAGAACGACAGAAAGGAGAAGGAATCAAGCAGCGAGAGCATCGTGGAGTGAGTGAGCTCCTTACTATCCATCAGAGCCGATTGCTAGGCCCGAAAAGAGCACCATCAACCAGACAGAAAGTCTGCTGTAGTAGGTCTTTTCAGGGCCATCAACAACGATGCCGGCCTCGACCTCGGCTCCGGTGTCTGAGGCATGCTTCTTGTCGTCAGTGTGTTTGTCGATGGTATCTGGACGCGGCTCAACGGCCATGCTTTGAACTTGAGCAGTCATTTTGGAACCACCTCAAGTAAGGTTACATGAAAAAAAAACAGACGCGGATCCCAACAGGCCAGACGCAGGAAGAGTCAACCTCTTAACAGTTTTGTTATCAGTGTCGACCAGGGCCATCGGCTAACTGTTGGCCGACACTGATGATCCTTCGCCTCGACCTCCTCGTTACGGCGACGCTCCCCGGCCGGGGGTGGGGAATGCTTCCCAGACGCTGGGGGCACCAATCAGAGGGTCTAGAAAGGGTGGGTGTGGTTACAACGGTCCCCAGTTAGTACGTCAGTTCAATACGTTGACAGGGTTGGTCTCCGAGGCCGTATCTCACGTCGGCCTATCAGTGGAGTCGGGCGCTATAACTGGCACCGAGACACGATACCGTATCTTTCTCTCAGGCACACACACTCAGAGAGGCTTTTCCTTGTCATCGACACACGAACACGACCGCGTCAAGATGGGTTCTCCAGGCACACACAACGATTCAGCCTCGGTACTACTGTACCACAAACACCACCAGACCAACCTCAGGTCCAGACTCTCGTGGTGTTTAGCCGCCGTCGCCCTGTTTTGCACAGCTCTCCTCTTCTCCAACACCCTCCCTTGCCAGCACGGGAGCTCTCAGGCACTTGACGTCGACAAGGTGCAGCAATGCGCCATTGACAATCTCAAATCTGATCTTTCGTTCCTCGACAATGCCAAGCCAATTGAATCTCAAGAATTCCTAGAGCGCCGCGACAAGCTGGCCAGAGCGCTGGTCACAAACGGCATCGACGCCTTCGTCCTGGAGCCTGGCTACACCTTTCAGTACTATGGCAACATCTCCCAGGTGGACTGGGAGCCTTGGGAGCCCGAGGAACGCCCTTTCTTGATGCTTGTCCTCCCCGAGACTTTGGCAGATGGCCAAGTCAAGGCCAAGACCGCTTTCCTATCGCCCAGCTTCGAGGAGGGTCGTGTCCGCATGCTCGGCATTCCTTCTCATGAGGAAGAGCTGGACATTGTAATTTGGGAGGAACACTGGAACCCCTATGAGACTCTTCTCAAGTCGCGGCTGTTCAATGGAAAGACGGGAATCAAGCTCATGATGGATGAGGAGATACGAGACTACATCACCCGCGGGCTGGAATCTGTCGGCTTCGAGACATTCGGTCTTACCCCGGAGGCTGAACTTGTCAGGCAGCAGAAGAGCGCAGCCGAAGTCGAGCTACTTCGAGCCGTCAATACGGGTACCGTTGTTGCTGTGAGGGCGATGCGTCCTTGTCTGGTCCCTGGCTTGACCGAAGACCAAGTAACAACGATTCTCGACAACGCACTACTCTCCATCGGCTTCAGCCTTTTCTTCAACATTGTTCTCTTTGAGGAGCACGGCGCTCTGCCGCACGGAGGATTTGTCACAGGCGGCAAGAAGCTCACCTATCATAGCATGATCGTCATCGACGTCGGTGCTCATTACTTGGGCTACTCGTCCGACATCTGCCGCAGCTTCCTCATCGACCGACCAGAGAAGGATGCCGAAATCGCCGAGGATCCTCTCCGTGAAGAAAAGGAAAAGGTCTGGCAAATCGTACTCGACGCCCAAACAGCCGCTGCCAAGGCTTTCCAACCAAACAACACGGCAGCCAGCGTTGATATCGCGGCCCGCACAGTCATCGAGGACGCCGGTTATGGGTATGGCTTTACCCATCGCTTGGGTCACGGCATCGGTATCAAGGCTCACGAGTCGCCGTATCTGAACAAGTTCAACAAGCAGGCGCTGCTGCAGCCAGGTATGACTTTTACTAATGAGCCCGGTATCTACCTCGAGGGCAAGTTTGGAGTGCGACACGAGGATATTTACTTGGTCAAGGAAGATGGGGAGGCTGAGTTGCTAACGGGAAGAAGAGCAACTGGCTTGCGAGAGCCTTGAAAGCAGGTGGATTCGTCCTAGAACTAGGGCGGTCAGGAACAGTGGTCTCAAAAGTGTGCTCCTATGCGCCAAGGCTCAGGTCTGGAAATGGAAATGTATTTTCTTTAATCTTGACAACACGCACTATCCACTGCCTAAATATGCCCCAAATGTCTTTCAAGATGATTGAAACCTCCCTTCCTCCAACTATCTGAGGTCCTACCGCGGCCCTACAATACGTCGCTCCTTGACCTTGTCACCCCTGCTGTCGCTCCAGGTCTTCAACTATTTCAGCGATGGCATTGCGTACATCGTCACGTCGATAGCTGCCCAGAAGTTCCCACTCTTCCTTCACCGGCTCATACGATACCGTCTTTGGTACCGTAAAAAACGAGGTTCTGGGGAGTAACGGATGGTCTTCGTCCAGAATAGGGAGCTGCGTTTCCTTTCCCACCGCCTTGAAAAACATTTCAAAGTAAGCCGCAAAGGTCAAATTCTCATCTCCAACCAGTATAGCCTTTCCACTAACAGAAGGCCCATTGGCCAGTGCCCCCGCGATTGCTTCAGAGAGAGACTGAGCCGAGATAAAATTCGTTCGTCCGGGAGGAGCAGACGGAGGAATCGGAAGCTCTCCTTTCGCATACCTCACATAGGCATCAAAGAAGGGAATCTTCATCCCTGGTACCGTTCCAACAACAATGGGAGTTTCGAGGCTGCAGGGATAAAATGTGGATGATGTCAGCGCAACGAGGCCATCAGCTGCCAGTTTCCTGGATCGCACGTATGGCAAGCTGTCGACCAGTTCAGGGGCCACGTGATGATAAAAGCTGCCGATGTGGATGAAATGGCGGACACCAGCTGACTTGGCCAAACGTGCAAAGTCCGGGACGAGAGTTCCGTTGACGTGGAGGTAATGCTGGCTTGCGTCTGTGTTTTCCGGAACGTGGCGTACATCGCTGCCAGCAGCAAACACGACCGCATCGAATTTGCTTAGCTGATCAGCTTGGAAGTCGCCAGCCGTGAAATCTCCTTTGACAAATTCCAGTTGGGCCAGACCGGGTATGCTGGATGGCGGGGGGTTACGTCCGGCGATGGTCACCTCATGGCCTAGTGAGCGAAGATGAATAGCCGCATGGCCACCGATCAAGCCAGTTCCGCCGACGATAAGAATCTTCATTCTGAAATAGGGAAAGGTTTCCGGAATTGGTTGTGTTCTTGATGAGATGGAAAAGAATGGTTAGACTCACAAGCCCAAGTCTGATGTTGAGAGTCCTTATTTAAGTCTCTACTGGACTATCAGGTCTTATAATAAACAGCATTTCCTAAATATTGGGCTTCCAAATTATTAATGCTCGTCCAATGCAATCAATAGTTCTAAGCGGGACGCGCGCGAGGCGCGGCCTCCGAGTAACGTCATAGAGCCTCGACCACTCTGCGCGCAGTTCCACGATTTAACTTACAAAGCACGGCGAACCAGTTGACTGCCTTGAGGCTTAGGAACTCAGACTAATAGATGCTTCATAATGATTCGAGGTTATTTCAAGGCAATAATGATAATAATCCAAGTAGAACAGAACATAGTGGTGGGAGAGGTTACTATCCCTTCGCTCAGTTATAGCCTAGCCTCAACTATGAGAACACAAGAGTGGGATAGGTTACACTTTTTACGATTATGTTTTAATGCCATTACGTATTGATAACCATGTCTCTTGCTATTGTGGCCAATGGCCTCTTGCTATCATTGTAGATAATAATAATAATAGTGGTGAGATTCATCACCATTAAGTCAAAACAAATCGCGACCAGTCTTCCAATCCCTTCAGACTCTCCTGTCTCCACGCCTGAAGACCTCCAACCCAGAATAGAGGTTCCTTTTTCTTGCCAGGAATGTTTGAACCGTTCCACCAAGACGGGGTCTCACTCATAAGCGAGTGACTATACGCGTCGATATTCTTTTGACGGTATTCAACTGCCGCCTCGCTTGAAACCTCGACAGTAGTAGCTTTCTCTTCCTCGAGCTTCTGTAAGAACTTGACTAGCCATTCCACCTGGAGCTCAAGGAAAGGCGGTCCGTTTGCTAGACCTGATGGCGCCTGTGGTCCATAGAGCATGAAAGCATTCGGGACTCCAGGTGCCATCATACCGAGGTATGTGTGAATCCCTTCCTTCCAATTCTCCTCCAGCTTGGTGCCAGTCTTGTCCGTGACATTCATCTCGTAGAGGCTTCCAGTCACAGAATCATATCCAGTAGCCACAATGACCAAGTCCAGCTCGTGATGTGAGTCGACACCTTGAGTCGAAGTGACAATACCGTTGGACACAAATTCCTTGATTGCAGACTTCTTGAGGCTGACTAGTTTGACGTTCGGTTGTTCGAGCGTTTCATAATAGTCCATCTCCAAGTTCGGCCTCTTGGCACCGATCCATTGAAACTGCTCAAGAGGTGCCATAATCTCGCGCTTGTCGGGATCACTGATTCGCGCCCTCACTTTCTCAACCCAAAACTGGTAAACCTCAGCATTTGACTGCTTGTCGTAATGGTGCTCAGGGTACATGGAGCATAGGAAGCCATATGATCCTCTCGACCACAGTTCCTCATATCGCTCCCTACGCTCCTCGGGCGTAGTTTTATAGAATGAACCAGCTGGTTTGTTGTACGTGTATCCAGCTCCGTCGCGATACTTTCCGTGGTAAAACAACGCCTCGTACGAGTTCTTGAGTTCTTCGGACTCCTCATGAGACAAGGATCTCTGTTTCATGGGAAGAGCTGTGGGCGGGTTTCTGACAAAGACAGTGACGTCGCAGTCTTGCTTCGCGATGTCCTGCAGAATTTGCAGTCCTGATGCCCCCTGGCCCACCAAGCCTATCTTTTTGCCCTTCAAATCCAGATTGTCAGGCCAAGCTGCAGGATGAATGACCTTCCCAGAGAACTTGTCGATTCCAGGAAAGTTTGGGATGTAAGGCTTGTTGGTGGTGCCAGTAGCAAAAACGACATACCGAGACTTGGCGACGAGTCCATTCTCGGCCCGAAGGACCCAGCCATTGGACTCGGTGCTAAACTTTGCATCAATAATTCTAGTGTTGAAGATGGCATCTTTGCGGAGGTTCAAAGCTTCGGCGATGTGCATAAAGTAATTCCGAAGTTCGTGATGGCTGGGAAAACGTTCCCGGAATGTGAATGAGCGCCAAGCCTGTGGCAGACTCAGTTGATATAGGGGCGTTTCCGAGTCAACGCGAGCTCCCGGGTACTTGTTGAAGTGCCAGACTCCACCAAAGTCACTGCCGGCTTCGAGAAGCTTGACCGTGTAGCCCATGTTGCGTAGCTCATGCAGGGCGTAACAACCACCGAAGCCAGCGCCGACGATGATGATATCGGCGCTGATTTCGGATGGAGTGGAAGAATTGGCATGGCCGTTCATGGTGACTAAAGTATGGAAATTCGTAGTAATTAATTGAGGGGTATGGTACAAATCCAGGAGGTGAGTTCGTTGGGGGGTCTTTGTCAGGATAACCAAGTATCCTTATATGTCGGTGAGAGCTGCCACTACTCTTTTCCGAATTGCTTTCCAATCCATGAAGGTAATTTCAAATGGCCGCGACTCACAAAGATACAAATATGGAGCGGCAGAAATACAAACAATAGGAGCTATTCCGCCCGTCTGCCGTGGTCTGCCGTGCGACGCGCGGGAGCCGGAGGATACCACGGAATGCCGAAAACCCCGTCCGGGGATTCGGGGGCAAGATACAATTCATTGCGGGGGAGAGAAGAGGCATTAATAATGGGCTTTCAATCTCAATAATTACCTAGGAACAAGTCAATCCTAATCCGTTTGCCAATCCAACGCTCTACCCAATCAACACTGTTATCAATCTGACAAAATGGTCCTCGAAGTTGATCAAGAATTCATTGCCGCAATCGGTCCTCTTCTAGAGAGCCAGAAGGATGTCGTCAAGCCAAAGCTACACGACATAGAAGGGCGAAGAGCCCGGTATGCTGCAATGAAGGCACCACCTCCGATCATCCCAGAGGATGTCGTCTTCGAAATCGTCAAGATTCCAACAGAAGATGGCTATCAACTGCCAATCTACCATTACAAGAAGCGCTCTACAGCTTCGTCAGATAGTCTCTCAGCAGCAGTGCTTCATGCTCACGGTGGCGGACTGATTTCCATGACTCCCGAAATCAACATCGAGCGGCTGGCGCACGTGATTTCCGACACTGGAGTTCAGGCATTCTCCGTCAACTACAGACTAGCTCCAGAGCATCGTTATCCTACCGCATTAGACGACTGCTGGACTTGCCTTACTTGGCTTCATTCCAACGCCCACACTCTACACATCGACCCAGCGCGGATTGCTGTCATGGGTGAGAGTGCAGGGGGTGGCCTCGCCGCAGCATTGACGCTTCGGGCTCGGGATGTCAAGCTGTCACCCCCAATTTCTCGGCAAATTCTTTGTTCTCCTATGCTGGATGATAGGACCAATTCCGAGGTTCCCGGCGCTTTCAAGCTATGGGATGCAGAAGACAACTTGACCGCCTGGACAGCTTATCTGGGAACAAGTCCTGGAGGCGATGATATCCCCATCTTTGCTGCACCTGGTCGTCTTGAGGATGCTGCTGGCCTGCCATCTCTTTATCTAGATACTAGCCAGTTTGACCTATTCGTTGCGGAGAACCTGGCATATGTTCAGAAGTTCATTAAAGCTGGCGTCGAGGCGGAATGTCATCTCTATCCTGGTCTCCCTCATGGGTTTGATGGGCTTCTCCCCACGCACAGCGTGACACGGCAATTGGAGGAGAATAGGAAGCGAATCCTGAAGCGCCTGTAGAAGATACCTACCTACTGTATTTTCCATCTGAAGGAGTAGACAATTATTTTGTATTCTTGGTATTTACTTAGTCCTGAATCAATTCCCAGCGCATCAAACCCCACCGAATAGCTCAATCCCCCTTCTATCAAGAGTCTCATTGTACTGTACTTGCTAGACAGATCCAGCCGATTCTCTCTTTTCCCCGGATCCCCTGGAAGGCCTTCCCCAGACCGACTCTCCGCACATCCTCGGCCTCTAGACCCGATCTGAGATAGACCAACTCCGCTCTTACCAATATTCATTCCGCCGCTCCCGCTTCCGGACCCCGCGCCTCCCGTGGAACGCGTGCCCTCCGTCCCGCGTCTTAAAAATCCCGACACGCAGGTCATACGTTTCCTCATCACAACTCCCATCGGCTTATCTACACAGAATCATCCATGGGCTCCACAACCAACATCATTCCAAGAGCTGTAAGTGAGACTCGCATATCTTGATGCTTATCATCTCGGCTAATGGTATCCTCAGTGCCGCAACTGCCGGATCCGCAAGGTAAGCCAAACCCCGGAAAGCTGACTGCCGCATCAGTTACTAACCCATCTTAGATACGTTGTAGTCGAGAGATTCCTTGTGCCAATTGCATCACATCTAAGATCACCTGCCAAGAAAGCACCAAAGATGCAACTCGCCGTTCGACAACCGCAAGATCAGTGCCGGAAAAGTAAGTCTAGGGTCATCAGAAATAGTTGTATCTTGTCCTAATGGCCACTCGTTCTTGCAGAGACCAAGAAAGTAGTATCGAATCCTTACGTAAAAGAGTAACTGCTCTTGAGCAGCAGCTCAGTAGCTTGTCATCAGGTCGCCACGATCAGGTCCCTGAAGCCACCACATCAACTGTACTTTCACCGATAGTGGCACAACCAACGCCACAACAGAATCCATGCCATATCGACCTAGCATCGCTTGAAGGTGATTCTTCATTTAGGAAGCAAGCTCTACTTGCAACAGACATCACCGAGTTTGGGTCACTGGCGGGTATCGGGTCACCCCAAGTTGTTGACAAGATATCCGGACTACGCAAGCTTCTCGAACGCAAAGCATCTGATGGTGATGCATCTCAGCCTCGAGAATGGAAGACATCGTCTAGCATCGCTTTGCAGGAAAACTTGCCTCCAGCTGATTTCGTGATTCGCCTACTTCGCGCAGCGCAAGGCAAGTTGCTGTCTGTTTTCCCTACTCAGTCCCGTCTGTCCTAATTCTTAGCCCAGGTTCAGATTGTCTATTAACTCTCCACTTTCCACTCAGTATGAAGCAAGTCGAGGATTTGTGTCGCCGTGTATACTTCCCAGTGCAGGCTGTCACCGTTGGCGAGCTAACCCTCTTGAGCGCCATGCTCGCCGTGATTCTATGTGTCTTTCAGAGTTTCCCACGGCCCGAATTTTCCGATCAAGAAATTTCAAAATACTACGCTGCTTGCAAGGAGAACCGGCTCACAGGAATAGAGACGTACGAGGTTAACATGATACCAACCTTTGAGCATTGTCTAGTCCTATACATTGCGGCAAGTCTTCCTTTCCTCCCCGACCGAGTGCAAGGGGGCTACACATCGACTAACTCTGAACACAGGCACTTGCTGCCCAAACTGAAGGGGACCTTGCACTTCAATGGCGCTTATCCTCGACTGCCGCCCGGCACTGCCTCGTCCTAGGCTATCACAGGGAGCATGTAGTAGCATCAATGCCCCCAGATGAGGCGGAGAGAGTTCGACGTCTTTTCTGGAGCATCTACTTTTCGGACAAGAGTACTGTCCTAAGTCTAGGAAGAACCTCAACTATCCAAGACCTGGATGTCGATATTGAACCATACGCCATCTCCTCTGACCCTGGACGAGAGCCATGGGACACTTCTATGTGGATGTTTATCGATTACGCAAGGATCCAGGCGAGCATATACGAGAATCTCTATTCTCCAGCATCGCGCAGACGCAGCACCGAAGACAGACAAATCATCGTGGATGAAACAGCTAAACAACTTTCTAATTGGCTTGAGTCATGGAACCAGCTGGACACTTCGAAAGTGTACAACAAGAAGCTTTTTGACCACACGTTTGGGCCAGTCAATGTCTCTTACTACTCTACTCTGACGCTCGTGTACCACGCCCTCGATCTCTCGACCTCGATCAGCATCATTTCTGAACCTTGCTTTCAAGCAGCAAAAAGGGGGCTGCAGTCGCACGTGTCAGTGCATGCTCAGTATTCTTTATTAGAACCCGAGTCA
Organism: Fusarium sp. AF-6; assembly: GCA_003947015.1. Lineage (NCBI taxonomy): Eukaryota > Fungi > Ascomycota > Sordariomycetes > Hypocreales > Nectriaceae > Fusarium > Fusarium sp. AF-6. Next base: position 61,754 of record NKCJ01000073.1, on the reverse strand, counting down.
TTGGCCTTCTTTGCAGTGTGGTATGTCAGCGGAGCAACGAAACATCCCCCTATCCTAGTGCATGAAGGCTAAGGATTCCAGGGTTCATATTTACTGCCCACTTACTCCTTTCGTTGTAATATTCCTGCACTGCATCACAAATTCCGACACCAGCGATCTTGATTTACTCAAGGCGTCACTGGACGTCATGGAGCAGACGAGCAGCCTAGCCAAATCATGCAAGAGGCCACACGAGTTTTGCAAATATCTCTATAGCATAGCAGAGGAATACGTCTCAGCATGTACAGAGAATAGGGGTGATGCTGCGGACAAAGGGGACTTGGGTTTGACTTCCCTACAACAGCCGCTGGGTGAGAATTGGCCCTTTCCGGATTTGAATCTCCAGGCCATCTCGTCGGCTTTCCCATCAAGCGATTGGTGGGCATCTCATACCACCTAAAATATACCTATGTATCATACGTGTCTCTTTTTGGCTTGTTCGTATTAGGATGAAATTACGGTGGCGTTAGGAGTGCGACCTTTGAGGCCTATGATACGCGCTTTCTTGAACTGAATCAGTACAAGTCAGGACCAGGGAGGTGCAAGTTAACCTCATGTCAAACTGACATTCGCGTGCCACCTCCGCATGCTAATCCTGACACGTCAAACGACAAGAATCCGAGGGGACGAATCGCCTATCAGCGTGTTCCTGCGGCATGCAAGGTACAGGGGCTCCCTCACCTGTCACCTTTTTTTTTTTCTTCAGACGTGGTCAGCAGGTTGAAACAGGGGCAGCCGCCAGTCATTGAAGCTTGTAATGATTGAGTGAACGTCGTTGGCTAAGCAGGACATTAACGTCTCGGAGCTAAGCATCCTGCATGGTGAAGCGTTCGGATCAAGATTCTCCGCCAAACATTAGCGAAGATGGAACCGAGCCGTCGAGATCAGACGTCTTAGAGTCAAGTGGCTACCTCGGACTATGAGTAGCCTAAGAAGTGCTGATGAATATTTCTTGGCTGCATGTCAAGAGGCTGCAGATCGTATGTCTGGCAATTGGAGAATTTTTCATGGGTTCCACACGAAGTTATGCAAGTGAACAGGATGAGTACTCCTAGCTTCACCTTGAGTGTAATGAATTTTTTGCAAGTTAGCCGAGACAGAAAGGCTATCATGATGGACGTGAATGATGAAACCCAGCACTCAGATCGCAGCGATAGTGAGTAAAGAAACACAGAGAGTCGACAGAAAGTAGTTGAGTGAGGATCAGGATGATATCGCCTGGTGTATTAGAAGTTGTTAAAGGTCCATCATCGAACACTCCGATATACCCCATCAGTAAGCTCGACTCCTCGCCACGGCTAATGGTAGTTCTGTCAACCCAAGTAAATTTCCATCGCTAGACAATTCCAAAGTGAAATAAAATATTGGTGAGCCAGCTCGCTCCTTAGTTCTTCAACAAGGCCGCATGCGTGCCCTCAGCATCCTCCAAACCATCCCGATCCTGGGGACCAGGCTTGAGGTAGCAGTCACCGGGAGCGTTGTTGGTGGCCGCATTTCCTATTCTCGCCCAGAAAGGCACAAATGAGACGCCTTCGCAGGTTTGTTCGGTGGTGTTGTAGCTGTTCCAGGCGTTACAGGCTTCGACGCATCCGTTCAGGTTGGTGGCAAAGACTGAGAAGATGGGATCGTTGGGGGCGTTGGTGTTGCAGTAAAGGGTGAATTGGAACTTTTTCATGACTACATATTGTTAGAGAAACCTTCCTACTCGTAGTGATTTGATAGAACTTACACTTGGATGTGTACACAGTTCCCGTGGTCGTGTCCTTCTTCTTGGAGCAACCGCTAGTGAGCTCCTCCAGATCTACGTCGGTTGAAGCAGGCGCAGTACTCGTGACGGTGACAGTGGCAGCAGTTGCAGCGACGGAGTCGGAGGCGGAGGCGGAGAAGGCGGCATAAGATTCACGCAGGGCGTTGAGCTTGGTGTCGGAATCATTTGACTTCTTCATAGCGACACCAGTTGCGGCGGCCAATCCAATCACGGCGGCAACAGCGACGGCCAGCGCCGTGATAAGAATAAAGACGATGACCGGGCATCCGCATATCCGTGACTTCTTCTCGCGCTCGCTGACTGCTGCTGAGGCTGGTGGCGGGGCTTGTCCGGCCTCCTTATCGCTCAGAGGCGGTGTTCTGGTTTGAGAGTCGTTACGCTCGAAGGGAGGTGGCACATCGCTGCTTGGGGAGGTGTAGCTGGCGTATGGGTAACCGGAGTGAGGCGAGTTTCCAGCATCGTAGACCTGTGGGAGGTGATCGGAGGGGTTGTGCACCACCTCGGGTGAAGTATCGAACTAGAGAGGAGAAGGTCAGTTAAACATTGCTCTGTCCATACATGCCACAGGCAGGACTCACCTGGGTAGCCATGTTTGAGGTTTAGAGAAACCAGCTGAGTTTACACGGAGGGACAATGTCAAAGAGAAAAGAGGAGCATCGCGCACGATAAATGAGGGATATCATCCACTTGTTATCCTCCCCATCTTCTTAACCGAGCCGTTGCCAATCACGACCAGGGCTCCCTCCACAAGGAAGTCGTACCCGTCGATTGGGCTGTAAAAGGCTTAAATCTTACCCTTTGACTTGCTAGGGTAAGCCGGCACTTGAATCGTACTTCTACTGGCTGCAGGTCCGACGACACCCCTGAGCATTTGCTCAACCGTCGTCAGCCCACTCATCCTTGTAGGGCTGCGGGCGGCTTCGTCCCGTTGTTGACTAGTGGCGGAGGTTGGCAAAGGCTTGTTTTTTTTTAACGACTGAGGATTTGGTGATGGCTGCAGCCTGCCGTCTTGGCGGCGAGACAAAAGAGACACGTTGGTGACAATCACTTCCTTTCTCTACAGCCACACGAGGGCAGACTTTTGGATCAACACAGCCAAACCAAAGTCTTTCTCCAAAAGACCACAAGCCTCGGCTCACGGCACTTGGAAGATAATTTCGAGCTACGATCTATGACGAGATTGGCTACTCGTCTCAATCTAACCGCTGTGACCACGCTCAAATCAGCCTAGTCGCCGCCTCTGGCGGAGTTAACGGACGCACAAAGCAGGGAGCAGATGCTCAATGCTCATCTAGCGCTGACGGCTTGGAAATGTTTCCTTCGATCAGTGGACGATCACGTGGGACTTTGGGAGACTCTGGACCTTGGATGGACCGGGATGATGCAGGCTGCAGCGGCCTTGAGCTGTGGGAGAGCGGTCTGAGGTCAGTGGGGGCCGACTGGCTAGAGTCTGAGCGAGATTCGGGGCAACTGAGAACGGTTGATTAGTAAAGAAGAGGTCTGATCATGCGTGTCTTGCCTGTTGGCTGAAGATCACAGCAAAACTAGGCGTATGGGCAAGGCCAGTCTGGATGGCTCATGTCAGCCAGTAAGCCAAAACACGACCTGAGCCCACCAAAACACCAACATGCTGGCTCAACCTCCAAACATCTTCAAGGTCTTGCTCCCTTCGGACCCAAGTCCGAGTCGCGGGCCGCAGTTACTTCTTTCGGTATCATCCCTCGAGAAAGGACCAGCAGTGCCACAGGGCTGGAACATTTAATCTCAGATCTGTGCAGGAGGCGCCCTTTCTAAAGTACTTTTTCACCACAAAATGTATGGAAACAAGCAAGTCCAGACCTTCAGCACTAATAACAGACCTGAAACAAGGTGCCCTGGATGTTGATTGGTCTCTTGTTACGCCTTGAATGCGATTGGTTAGGTACAGGGGTTAAGCGGATGATTTGCACTGGTATCCCCTGCAAGCCTCGTCCGTTGATCCCGGGAGGACACTTTACCAAGTGTAGAAGGCCGTCTATGCCATCGGCCGCTCTGGCTCAAGCACCTGCCCAACTGCTCAGCGATGAAATGAATTGGATCTGCGCCTGAGAATGTCTTGCTTGTAGTGGCTTATTAACTGATTACTGACAGGGAAACGATACGACCTTGGGTTCCCATTGCTGCGGCCCCCATGACCAAAGGTCATCAGCACTTGGGTGAAAAGGGCCGAAGGGGGAGAAAAGTTCATGCGAAGATGCCTATGATTCCAAAGGGAGACTCCATTTTGCAGCAACTTTCTGCGAACATAGACCCTTAATTTACTGCTAAAGCGTTCAAATCACTATTCCTGCTACATTAACGGGAACAACGTTGCAGTTGTCTATCCTTGTATGGTGCCAATGGGATCACCTGCTTTGGGGCTGTGAACAGGAGACAGAGCCATCACTGGTGGAATAAATAGAGGCTGAGCCCATCCCCAGGAAACAAGGTCTACAGACATCAACCATCTCTCAACCTTCAAGATGCAGTACTCGGGCTTGGTTTCGTTTCTTCTTTTCAATGCTGTCCACGCATGGCTTCCTCATGAGCAGGACTTGGCGGCTTTCAACTTGACTGCTCGCTTTGAGCAGCTTGGCAAGCGCTTCGAGCCTTCTCTTGCTCCTGGCATCAACAAGATCCGTGGTGTCAACTTCGGTGGTAAGTAGCCCTCATTGATAGGTGCAACTGGCGGAGATCTGACTGTTTCTAGGCTGGCTCGTCTGTGAACCTTGGTTGCAGCGAAATGAGTGGGAGAACAACATGAAGTGCGGCCAGTCCGTCTCCGAGTTTGACTGCATGCGAGAGCATTACTCTGGAGGCAACCGTGAGGCTGGTAACCAGGCCTTTGAGACTCACTGGAAGAACTGGATCAACACGGCCACCGTCCAGTCCGTTCACGATGTCGGTCTGAACACCATCCGTATCCCCATCGGCTACTGGTCCTACGTCGACATTGTTGACAAGGCCAGTGAGCCCTTTGCCGATGGCAACCGTATGCTCCCTTACCTTGATGCTGTTGTCAACAAGGCTGCCGAGCTCGGCCTCTACGTCATCATTGACCTCCACGGTGCTCCCGGTGGTCAGCAGGAGGATGTCTTCACTGGCCAGAACAACAAGCCTGCTGGCTTCTACAACGACTACAACTTTGGTCGTGCCCAGAAGTGGCTCACCTGGATGACCAAGCGCATCCACACCAACAACGCCTACCGAACCGTCGGTATGATTGAGGTCCTCAACGAGCCCGTCTCTCGTCACGACGGAGGCAACCGTTACCCAGCTCCCGGTCAAGACCCCGGCCTGGTCCAGAAGTACTACCCCGGCGCTCTCAAGGCCGTCCGCGACGCCGAGGCCTCCCTCAACGTCCCCAGCAACAAGAAGCTCCACGTGCAGTTCATGTCCAAGAAGTGGGACTCTGGCGACGCCCGCACCCAGGCCAGCATCGCCAACGACCCCTTCACCGGTTTCGACGACCACAACTACATCGGCTTCGCCCTGAACAACAACGACCGCGGTGACCAGTACAAGCTCATGCACAGCGCTTGCACCGACTCTCGTGTCATCAGCGGCCAGGACTTTGCCATCACGGGCGAGTGGAGCATGACGTCCAACGTGGACTGGCACAACAAGGACTTTTTCAACAAGTTCTTTACCGCTCAGCAACAGCTTTACGAGAGTCCCGGTATGGATGGATGGGTGTACTGGACCTGGAAGACTGAGCTCAACGACCCTCGCTGGACTTACTCTCATGCTACTGCTCTGGATTACATCCCTAAGGATGCTGCTGGACTTGAGAAGAACGTCTACCGCGATGTCTGCGCTGGATTTAGGTAACTGGAGGTAGAATGAGGGTTGGTGCATTCAACTTATACATAGTATTGCATGTGTATCTATAGCATTGGTGACGAGTGAAGTAGATATTTAATGTTGCATCTTGCTTTGAGTTTGCTTTGTTGAAAATAGAATCTTATAGATTACAATTGTGTAACTAATAAGTGTCTGACTCGTGAATGTCAAAGCCTTTCTAGTTAGAGATTGAACTTTTCTAAGATTATAATAAAGTAAACCAGACATTTTCATTTGTAGTTATTAGACAGTCCTAAATCTTTATTATAACGCATGATAAGTGGCATACAATTAATATTCGAACCCTCCTCCTGAATACAGGAGTTGAAGAGTACACATATACTCAGCTCGAACTCTGATTTGGGCGGGCTTCACTCACTGTCGTGCCGCTGTAGGGTAGCCGGATGGAAGATTGGGCTGAGCATTCGTATGAGCACTCATGTTAAGAGAAAGATACAGAGAGAGAGAATTCATTTCTTGATAACAAGTTCAAGAACTATCTAATCTACTCTTCACTGGAACTTATGACTGAATATTTATCCAGGTTGAGGACATTGGTGAGTATATATTCTCATCTGTTCCGTTCCCCTAAGAAATCGCAATGCGGAGAACGAAACGTCTCGCCTCGATAATTACATGGACTCATCAATAAGACGCGCTTCAAGGGCTTAACGCGATGGACGCGTCGACGCGCCGCGCGCACAGCCACATCCTTCGAATGATGAGGATTTGAATTCTTTGTGTTCATTGGTCGTGATCGGAGGATGATGGGGTTCGCTAGGCTGCAATAAGCGCTAATAGCTTCCTGTGGCACTTGGCGCTCAGATCACTGGAGGAGAGATTAGGCAGACCACGTCGTGAACGACCTTTGAATGCATTGATCAATTGTCTATTTTTACTAATAAAAGACAAGACAGACGTTCGAGCTTATGTTGTGGTCTTGAGTAGTTCTACCTCTCTCAGTCCAAACCTCAACACCAACATCACCCCGATCGACACGCTCTCATCATGACTAGCCATCTGGATAGCCTGCCGCCCGAGTTGCTCTCCATCGTCACTGAACATCTCGGTCACGATGATAGGAAGAATCTTAGCCTGGCCAGCTCGACCACACGCTCTGCAATGGTGCCATTTTTGTTCAAGGGCCTCAAGGTCATGTGTCCTCTGCCGGAAGATCATATACTGCAGGATATTGTTCAAAAGTTTGGAGCTCACGTTCTGAACTTGCACCTACACGTGCCGTTCTTCCCAAATCCAATAGACCCGAACAAGCAGGATGATGTCGACATGGACGACGGCGAAGAGGTCGACGACAATGAGGAGGATGGCATGGAAGAGGATGAAAATGAAGAAAGTCAAGAAAACGAAGTTGCCGATGAGGGCTCTAACGACGAGGCGAAATCGGCAGAGGGATCAAATGACGACGACAACGAAGATGACAACTCCGACCAAGAAGATGCTGAGGACGATGGGAACGGCTCGAACGAAGACGACGAAGAGGGAGAAGAGAATGAGGAGAATGAGGAAGAAGACCGCTGGTACTGTGAGAACCTACCCGACTCGGTCTGGGAGAACCCACCCGAGTCGGTCTGGGCAAGAAAGTCGGCCGGCGCCCAGGCCGTGAAAGATCTCATCCAGTTCAAAGGCCTACCGCGTTGTTCCATCCTCAGCCTTCATACCATGGGGGTCGAAAGCTTTGAGATCGAAGCTGATTGGGATGACAACGATCTCTGCAACTCTGGCATGTACTTTTGCAGCTATGAAGAAGACTGGGATGCGGTCAAGAAGAAGGAAGAAAAGTACACTTGGCGAGCAGCCTTGAGAGACATGTGGCACGATGTTGCAAACCTCTCCAAGACTGAGCGCCTGGAAGTCTTTGACTTTCTGCCGAGAAAGAACTCAAGCTGGAGGGAGTCTGGGTGGCCTAAGTTCTTGGGCTGCCTGAAGGAACTGACTCTTTACACTTATGGAGCCGACAATGGAGCTGGATGGCACGTCAACACCTTGCCCGGTTTCAATGACTTTTTCAAGGAGCTATCATCAATCATGCTCCGCCATGCAAATCATGTCGAACGGCTAAAGATTATTGCCCATGATGAAGGTTTTCTAAATTACGACTCCTTGAAGCTGTCACCTGGGATATTGCCAGAGCTGCAGGTGCTTCATCTGCAACACATGGCTGCACCGGCAATCCTGCTGCCTTTTCTCGAAGGAAAGCCCCGCAACCTGAGAGAAATTCATCTCAAGAAATGCGTAGCCGTGGAGACCAACGACTACGACTTTGAGCTGAAGACGTGGGCATCACTTTGGAAGGCCATCAGAGAGACGGGAGAAAAGCCAATCTGTGTAACTTATCAGTATCTAAAATCTCCTCCATTGACCGAGGACGAGAACTATGCTGATGAGGAAGAAGATTGGAAGCCTCCAGAGGATGAAGAGGAGGGCATTGCTCGGTTGCGGAGGATGGTAGTAGAGGATAAAGATATCATCTGGCCCTACGTTGATATTGATGAGAAATATGGAATGCTTATGGATAATGATGTTCTGAATGCTGAGCATTTGGGAATGGGACATGATAACAAGGAGTATAGGGCGTTGATGGATGAGATGGAGCGTAGGAGGAAGGGGGTTTCAGCTGAGTGATGGGTTACGCTCATCCATGCTCTTTATTGGAACTCTCATTCTCTAGGTAGGTTGTCTAAGTAGGACTCATAGGACCAGTTTCATCTCTGAAGTGTCTTTGGTGTAAAATCCGTTTGAGAAGAGAATAAAATGATGAAACTTTGTGGTTCTCACGGTAAGTTTTCCGAGATCTTACATGAGACTCATCTCTGTCCGGAACAATGACGTCATTTCCCCATTGATGAGCGTCATCGTAAATCCCGCATCATTCTCGGTATCTTTGGACAGCGCAACCACCGGAGATGGACGCCGCGAATGCCAGCTGATAGCAGCAAGGGAGTCAAATCAAGGAGAGATGCCCCATCTGCGACAAAGGGCCGGCGCGTCTGGAGAAACGCGACAGCTGAAGAGGCGATCCAGGTTTGGTGAGTGGACGTGAGTGAGGAGAGGTCGCTTCAAACACACCAAAAAAAGCAGCTTAACAGAGAATAACTCACTTATACTCATTAGGTTGTAACACGTGCAAAGCGCGCAAGGTAAGGCACCATTCAAATCTCATTGATTCTCTTCACTAAAGCACAACAGGTCAAATGCGATGAGCGTCAAGACACGTGTGTCAACTGTGAAAGTTTACACCTTGAGTGTATTTATTCTCAATCACAACCAATCCCTAGAAAAACAGGCGTGAAGAGGAATCGGAGGTCTTGCAAGGGGTGTCGAACTGCTAGGTGTAGATGCTCAGGCAGTTCCGCGGATCAGCCCTCATGTCAAAGATGTCGTGAGAACAAGATCCGATGCTCTTATCAAGACGATGCCAATACACATGGACAACTAGATCCGCCCCGGCAAAGGGGGTTGGCTATCCCCTCTGTCGTAGGCAATGCTAATAACTCTCCGCCTCGGGGGTTAATACCATCTACTCTTGCGAATGAAACGAATTCACAGCTCGACTGGTATCTGGCCCGTCTCCTACAAGATAGGGCGATGCTAACAGTTTCAAGGCTGAGTTCCCCAGACCTACCAGACGCGAAACATATCAAAATCCTAGTCGAGCACTACTTCCAGAACCTCCATCCACTTCGGTGTTACGCCTTCATCCATAAGCCCTTGTTTATGCAGAAGCTGAACGATAGGTTGGGCTCTGAACTGCGACATGATGCGCTGTTACATATCATGTGTACTATTGGAGCCTTGTAAGTGGTCAAGAATTTACTTTCTATGAGTATATAGAAACGCTGACAAGTCTCTCAGATTCTTTGCTCAGGAGTATAGCGATACGGTCCAGGAGCTTCCAACCTCGTTTGTCCTGGGGGCTGGTTCGCAATGGGCTTCCATAGCTGAACGCCTACTCCTTGGAAGCACTCATCAGATCTCAGTTGATGGACTGATGGTATGAAGATACGTCGCCGCTACAAGACCTCCAGCTTACGTACCTAGACTGCTCAACTTCTCTATGACTACGCTCTTCGCATGGCCAACTTTACGCAAGCCTTTATCTTGGGTGCCCTAATGGCGAGGATGACCCAAGCTCTGCAACTAAACATCGAATACTCTTCGGACCTCTTTAACCAGTCACCCAGTGCCACCCTATCGACGACTGCGCGCGAGTGCCGGCGGCGCTTGATGTGGAGCTGTTACGTCACAGATGTTCTCTGCAGCAACGGCGTCGAGCAGCTGACCTTGGTGTTCGAGAAACACATCGGGATTCAGCTACCGTGCCATGAGAGAAACTTTCTTCATGAACGACCATGTATCACTAGGACATTGGCTGGCTCACCTCTTGACTTTATCACTCCTGATAAGTTACCGGTTGACATAGACAGCAACATGGGCATGCTAGGCTACCTCATCCAACAACTTGAGATACGGCGGCGAGTTCTATGGTACATCAAGCACTTGGATCAGGCCAAGCCCCCGTGGCTCCCTGACTCTGAGTTTGCGCAACTGGATCGAGAACTGCAAACATGGTACACGTCCCTTCCCCCGAGCCTTCAGTTCACGGCTTCAACTATCTACCTACGCAAGGAGTCTTCGCAACTTGGGGCTTTATGCTTCTTTCACTGCACCTACCATCAAACCATGCTCGACTTTTATCGTATTGGGACCCCTGAACTCTTCAAGCTCCGATCAGCGTTCCACTTCCCACCTGAACAACATGACTTTCAGCGACACTTGCAATACGCGTTGTTCAAGGTAGCCCGTACGTTGGCTGCGATCGTCGCCGAAGCAGAGCAACATGGGCCTCGAATACTCGGCGACACGTGGTTCCCTACGATTGCCTACGAGAGCAACAGAGTCATGCTTTACTACTTGACTCAAGTTACTGACCCCATGGCCCTCGACAAACGAGAGTTGGTGTTGAGCACTATTCCTTATTTGCAGAGCAACCTCAAGGCTCTCAAGACAATGCGTGCTACTAACGCTATGGCGGATAGCCTTGTGAGTGGTCCACCCCATGTCTGGCGCATGTGCTAATATTTACGTGATAGTCTCGCGGAGCCGAAAGCATGCTTCAGAAGCTGGGTGTCGACTCCAACAACATTCTTCCTCTACCAAGCGTCATCTTGGACGACCCATATCTGGCCTTCCCAAGCCGAGACACGCAGAACGGAGTGGAGGCACCGTCTCAGAGAGCAGCCGACTCTGATCTCCATCCACTTTCCATCTTCCGTATGGCGCGCAACGAGATCCCCGAAGGTCACGCCCCCGCAGTATCTGTGCACAAGAACCCAGTTGCAGCCGAGGAGGTGCTGATGCCGCCACCACCCGTGGATCAAGATCTTAATGGATTTGAACAGAACCTGGATCTGTTCTTTGCTCCTGACCTGGCTCAAGACTGGCAGCTTGCAGAGATGCTTCTTGATTCGGGGACGGTTGGTGATGGGCCGATATCATGGATAGGGATGCCGCAAGCGGGTTTATGACAAGAGTAGAGATCACTCACGTTTACAAGCTCAGGAAGTGCCTCATATAACATGTCAATTAAAATGATCAAACTCTTTGTAAATTCACAATTTTGCCCGAATAGCTTGCTAGCACTCATTCCATCGCCCCTTCTGTCCGTCTCAAACCTACTCCGCATCGAGAGGGCATCTTGGAGGGTTGTCATTGACCTGGATTCCACCACGCTTCTTCTCATGCATGTCGGGGAATGGCAGCTTCCATCCACCCTCATCCACGGGCACGGATAGCCATAGCCGCATAAGATGTCTCTGAGGCCTCAAGTTTCCGTTCTCATCCTTCGCACCTGGTGCATAGTCCTTGTACGCCGTGCGAGCATGGAAGACATGTTGGTTGCTGACGAACTGGATGTCACCAGGGTCGAGGATCATGTGGAGTGCCTCTCGCTTACACGTCTCCTCCAGTACCTTCATCGCGTGTAGCTGGGCCTCTGACAGAGGAGGAATCTGTGCGTCTGGGCCAGTGTTAAACCGCCAAAGCGACGTGACGTTGTTAGGATCAAATTTGCCGTACACGCGTGGTGTTCCCTCGGGGTCGTTCTCCATGTAGAACACGGAGGTGCGCATCCAAGGCTTCTGGCCATCTGAGACCTCGCCCTTCCTGTCTGCGTACCAAATGGGCTCACAGAAGAGTTTGGCCACATCGGGATTCTCACGTTGCAGACAGTTGAAGACACGATGCTGAGAGCAGATATCCGATTCACCACCTTCCATAGACTTGGCGATACACAAGAGTCCAACGATGTCTCCAGAGTCGGTGTGGAAGAACTGTCTGGCGTTTGTTCGGTAGATGCGGACCTTGTCCGTGCGAGTAGGATCCTCGCCCAGGTCTTTGACGTGGCCAAGGACGTGTCCACGGCTGTTCTGGCTCACGAAGTAACCGAGGTGAGTACCCAAGCCCATGTAGGCAGTGGCGGACTTTTGCAAGCCCCATTGTTGGACAGGCAGGTTCTTGAACAGCCAGAAACCCTCACCGTCAATGAGTCTCTTGCGGAGCTTTGCCATGAAGGCAGCGAGTTTCGGAAGTTTGAAGAGATCCTGAAGATGTCAGTACATGCCCCTAGACAAGGTAGGTTTTATTCACTCACCTTGGTGATACCGGTCAGTGGCACACCAGATTCAATGAAGCCATCGGCTGCCCCTCCAATCTCGGCAATCTCTTCTTCGGTGAACGAGTGCGTCCACTTCTCGGGGTTCTCCGTGTAGTCCTCCGCCTTCCAGGCCGTTGGGCCTGTAATTTCTTTCGGGAACTTGTCATAGGGCTGGATGCAGGAGTAGAGAGGCTCATGTTGACCTGAGGTCTTGAAGCCGTCTGGGAAGATGTCCTTGTTGACCTTCCCGGGTGCAACCCAAGAGGAAGTGACGTCGACAAGTCCAGGGACCATGGTGATTGTTGAAAATGATGATAGTGTTGGGAATAGACTCTTGAGTAGGTAAAAAAAAAAGGGATGTCAAGTTATCAACTCGTTTACTGAAGACATGGTGAGGGCGGAAGCGGGGCCTATTTATCTTCCAGGAAGCCTCTCGATAGACCTTAAGAGTTTCCGCCTCCGCTATTGCGTGATTCGAATGCATCCTTTGAGTTCCGTATTGTTGTTGCTTCATCTTGCCTTCCAGTGGTTGGAGTGGTGGTCGGGTGGATCGGCTGGAACATGCACCCTCGGCTGGATAAGCTGTGTTGTTGAGAGTGGAAGGTAGCCAGAGAGTAGGAATGGTTAGATGTTTGGCTCAAAGGTCCGATGCATTGTGGCAATGCAATTATGATGGATTTTATTGGTTGGGAAAGTGATGTTACTCGAAACTGGCGTCTGTGCAACTGCAACAACAATGAGGGCATCACCACCATCGGCTGGATCGGCTGGATCGGTTGGAACAGTTTACCAAATCGCGACGCCCGATTGGCATCTTGCAGTTGGGCAAGCCGCGTACGACGGAGTATCATGAGCACGCAATCGATAGATACTTCTGGAGTTTGATTACCTTGCGTCATTAGGCGGCCGATAGCCCGGCGTCTTGAGTGTAGAGTACCAAGGTGGCTGTTTTCTCGTGCTGTCGAGCTCGATACAGTCTGGGCGGTAGTTTTACGATGGTGCGCGTAGGTCGATACACTCTGTGCCCGTAATACAGGAGAAGTGCGCAAGCTAAGTTCAATATATTCGAGGGAGCATACAAATATCAACGGCCAGCAGCTAAGGATACTCTCATACTACAAGTCCAACCTCCTAATTCTTCACTGGAATTGGGTAGAGAATATTGGGGACATCAGCTCTATCCGTGGAAACGCCCTCCGTCGTCGTCCCTGTTAGGCCACCAACGATGACATACGCAGCCCTGCCGCCCCTACGCTTCCCAACTTCCGTCTGCCTAGCTCTCTCGACGCAATCTGTTGCTACCTTGACACGCGCTCTTGTACCATATAGCGCAGTGGCGGCGTAGCGTAGACCGGGGCGATTGAGCGCCTGGAAAAGGACCGGGGCTTCAAGATAGTACGAGACTGGGAGAACAGGAGGGTCTTGCAAGAGTGTTGATAACTCCGCCACCACGCCTTTAGAGAGCCTGTTCCTTGTGAGACTGTGTCCAGGCCCAATCTCTGGCGGCAGATGAGCATTGCAGAATTGGTAATCTGCCGGGATGGGAGAGACTGTTGCCAGTCGACGGCCTCGATACCTGACACAGCAACACCGTGTCTGGGTTTGCTTCCCAGTCAGCCTCGATGTGGAAGGTGACATCGTCCGGCGGAGATGATTCGGGGATATCAGATTGTTCATGGCCGATGTCAAGGCCATCCACGAGAGGAATATCGGGAGGCAGGACCCCCGGCTTGATGAGTCCGTTGAAGTCCCTTGGTACGCCTCCAACATCGACATCGAGGAGCGTGAAAGAAGCGACTTTCTGGGGAGAGGAGCATTTACCCAGCAGACTGTTGGCCACCAAGGTTCTCTTTCCAACAACACCGAGACAATCGGCATTCATAAATCTATCCTCGACCATCTCTGGATCGTAGTTGGTCCCATGTCCCCCCACAAAGAGCATGGAAAGCAAAGGAACAAGTCTTGATCGCCCAAACGTTCGAACAGTTGACTCTGATTCCGAAATGCTCCTAAGCAGCGAATGGAAGCGCATGTACCTCAAAAACTCGGGTGATCGGAAGCCCCAAGAGCCCTCGACTGTTTTGGACGCCAGTGAAGAGGTGTCAACAAGCCTTCCAAAGATGTCGTAGTAATATCCCATTATGAACGACTGGAAGATGCAGAATGCGTCCACCTTTTGCGTGTTGGGGATCTCTGGATATGAACTGTCTAGGAGGCGATAGGGCGAGTCTAATCTCGTAAAATTCAATATCCACGAAAGGAGGCTCGCGGAGGTCCGGCCGAGGCAGTTTTCCAGCCCGTCCACAGTTTCCCTGTTTGTAGAGAATCCAAAATTCAACGCTAGATAGTAAAGTTCATTAGAGGATCTTTCCACAGAGTGTCCAGTATCTGTAACCACGTAGGTGACATTGTTTCGTTGCATTTGGGCTACGAGGCTGCTGGGGCCCCCTGCGGCGCGTCTGTTTCTGGTAGATTGATGATTTCCCTGGTGTATGTGGCCCTCGATTTCTGCTCCTTGAACAGATATTTGGATTGTTTTTGCTGCTTTCTGCCCCTCCTTCCAAGCGATTCTGCACTTGTTCAGGGCCCCATGTCCGATGGGAAACACGCTAATGGCCTCCTCTGGATGCTCAAGGGGGACTGTGATTGAGGCATCTCTCGCAACAATGGGTCCCGAACCTTCCGGAGTTGTCATGGAGTGAAGAAATGGTTGTTCCGAGTAAATGACCGTGCAAGGACTCCGGCCTATTTCGGGGGACTTGGCCAATTGGACATCGATAATGTCGATACCCAGCCGGGATAGACAAATGGCCATACCCGCAATATCGGATGAAGCAGTCTTGAAGAATGGCTCATGAGAGCCGAGTAGCCAGTACAAGAACTCTTCAACATGCCTGGACTCTGTCTGAGGCAGCCATCCGCTCATAAGGTGGCCATCGCGGATCAACTCTTGACGGTACTCATCGGCAGCCTGGTTGAGACCACGCAGAGCGGCTGTAGATCTCCAGGCATTGAGTCGAGACGAGTATTGGGAGCGAAGAATGTCCTCTCCGTTTTCATGAAGCTTTAAAAGAGACTTGAGCATATTGTACAAAATGTCTCTCACAAGGCCTTGTTTGACGAACTGCTCTAGCACGGCGACCAGACAAGTCATGACGCTGGTGAAAAGGGACAAGTCCTATCTCGTTGGTATGAGTGAATCTAATCGGAGAGTAATCGAAACTAACCTGCAAGAGAGTTTTGCTATCTTTAAGGACCTGTTCGATGTCGCGATCCTCCAGTCGCAATGCGCTCCCGTTTGCAAGAAGCTGAATCCGCTTACTCCATCGCTTGTTGAAGGCGGGGACGTCAAGGAGCCCACGGCGTTGTAGGATGTCTGAAGCATCTTCCTCGAGAAGGGAAAGAAACTCCTTGTCACCGTCTGAAGCCGTCCACCAGTTTCCCACTCTCCTGCCGAGTGCAACAAGAGTGGAAACATCGCTGACGCCCAGGCCCAAGGCGATGAGGGCGCCAGGGGCGGTGGTGACTTGGATCGACATGTTGACTGACTGCTGCCCGCCAACGACTCGAAGTGAATGAACGAAATGGAGAGGAATGAGTCGGAATTTAAGACAGATGAGGGAAATAAATTGGAAATTGACTTCAAGACATAGCCGCGTGGGATTGTAATTTACGAGGTGGGGAAAGTAGACAAACAGTTGCAAGGCAACCACTGTGAAAGCACTCATATGATCAGGTGCATTAACATCCTCTTTCTTGAATGGTCTGATAAGACAAACGAAACCCTTGGGACAAGGGTCGGAGCTTCTCATTGGATGGTCAACGCCACTTTGTGAGTCGTTTATGCGACAATCTGAAGAGGGTGTCAAGCCTGCAGGGGCTGGATTGGACGACTGGGCAAGGCATTCTACGCCACGTTTGCCTTCTGTTGTGCCGTCCGCGGTGCGATGAGGTTCGGAGTGATGGATGCAGAACTGGTCAGCTGTGCCGTGTGACGCCTTGGGAACTTGCGTTGAGACACTTGTGAAATTTATGTCTAATGTCTATCCATAGTCCACCGTTACCGCGAATGCGCCTCTCAATCCCAGCGAATAATCGGTTTCACCACCTATTTATGCCGAACATTAGTATCTGTCAAATAATAGCACATTATTGTGGACTTACCTTTCCGCCACGCATATCGGCTAATGCCTTCTCAAAGTCCTTAACCGAGTAAACGGTACATAGCTTCTCGACTGGGAAATGGCCTTGTCGATGAAGCTCCATCAACTCAGGAATGAACTAAACGCCGCATGTTAGGGTTAGACTGACTGTAGGTCGTTAGATACTCACCTTTTGGGGATTTGAACCGCCCTCAACGACACCAACATATCGCTTATTCTCAAGCAAAAATGTCTGGGGTTCGATTCGAACAACGGCATTAGGCGGTGGCACACCAACACTCGTCGCCGTACCTCCTGGTGCAAGACACCCAAATAGTGACTCGATAACGGGGATCAAGCCAGTGCAGTCAATAGCAAAGTCTGCTCCTCCATCTGTAATCTCCTTGATCTTGGCCTCAATGCCGCCTTCGCCACATGTCCTCGAGTTTACGACATGCGTAGCACCAAACTCCTTGGCGTTGGCCAACTTATCATCCACAACATCTACCGCAACAAGCTGCTTGACCTGAAGGTACGCCGCAGCCATTAGCGCAGCGATACCGACGCTCCCCATGCCAAAGATGACCACCGTCTGGGTCTTATCCGGCTTGAGCGCGTTGAGCACCGTACCAGCTCCTGTCTGGAAGCCACAGCCCAAGGGGGCGTAGTATGGCAGCGACTCGGGATACGGACACTTGACGACACTTCTCTCGGCCACGACCGACACCCTCGCGAAGGAAGAGTGACCAAAGAACTGACTCCGCACAGGTCGGCCGTCCTCAAGCCGAGCGGGAGTGGAGCCGTCAGAGAGACGGACTGAACCAACGTTGACGGGGGAGTGGATGTGGCAGAAGGATGGTTTGCCCGCGACGCACTTCTTGCACTTTCCACAGACGTTGAAGGAGAGGAGGACATGATCGCCGACCTGGAGGGACTTGTCCTTGACGTCGCTCCCCAGGGCGCGGATAATACCTGCCCCTTCATGACCAAAGATGGCAGGGTATTCGACTCCAGGGATAAGGCCGTTCTGTAGAAGAACGTCCTGGGAAGAGTGAGTTATCTGAGTTGATAGAAAGTAACATAGGTAAGATGACATACTGTGTGGCAAATTCCGGAATACTTCATCTCGACAAGCACTTCGTCCCCTCGGACCTCATCTAGAATGATAGGCCTCATCTCGAACTTGTCACCCGGCTTCTCGGTGACAAGCGCCTCTGTGGCGATGTTGGTGGGTGATGTCATGGTGTAGGAGTCTGTAAGGTAAGACGTTAATTATGGAAAAGAATAGAGATTTGGAACTGTACAAGAACTTGGTTGAAGTGAAAGTAAATGGCGAGTTTGTGAACGGGGTTATATGTACACACCGTTTATTAGAAATTGCGTGTTCTCCTGTTATCAGTCATGTTATCTAGATCCAAAACCGACTGACATGCTCGGTATCGCGGAACATGTTTCCGACCCTCAACCCCTCCACGACCTTGACTCACTGGCAAATAACACCTCGCCAAAGACAGTCTAAGCAACCCCATCTTGGGATAGGAAGTCTTATGGTGCCAGGCGATCGTCACAAAGAGCGGGGAAGTGTAGATTCTGGGGAAGATGCCAGGGTATAATCCGGGGATGTGGAGGTTCTCAGCTCATATCCGGACATCCGAATATCCGATCGTACCGTCATTGGATGCTGATGGGGCACTTCGGTCTAACGTGAGGGGCTCGAGTGTCAAGGAGGCCTGACTGATGTATTGGTGATTCCACTCGACTTGGGGGTTTGACGTTGTGGCCATAGTAACCGCGGGATATGTACTTGGATACGTTCGGAAGCGTTCCGAATAGCGTCACCACGCTATGACTCGTGGCAATCTGCCAGGAGCTACACCGAGCTTTGATCCATTGAATAACAGTCAAATGGGTATAAGATGCTCTGCCTGACGTTTCAAAATCTGCCTCTCCTTTTCATGCAGCTCGCTGGCGCCCCTGCATTGCCCTATTCAACCATCCCATTACAAAGCCGTCGGTCGTCCCACCGCCACCACCAACATGGCGACTGACTCCCGCCTGGCGGTAAGTCTCCAAACCTCTTCCCAAAAAAAAAACTCCCACTGACCCTTCCTAGGAGCTGCAGCAGATCCAAAATGAGCTTGACATCGAGATCCTCCCCGGCACCGAGATCATGGCAGACATCGGAAGCCATCACTTCGTCAAGAGTGAGGACAAGTCCCACCGCGTGCTCGTTCCCCAGCCCTCCAGATCGCCTCACGACCCCCTCAACTGGAGCACTCGGTGGAAGGTTTCGGCTCTCGTTGCCGTGTCGACCATGAGCTTCACGCAGGGCTTTGCGCCTCTGGCTCTTGGGCCCATGTTTGGATATCTGATGGAGGACTACAATACCTCCTTGACCAACGTTATTCAGTTTACTGGTGTGACTATCTTGGTTCTTGGCTTTAGCAATTTCTTCTGGTAAGTGGATGCGGTGCAACATCTTTAGCTTGCTGTGACTGATGGATGATCTTACAGGGTTCCCGTTTCTACGGCCTTTGGGAGACGTCCCGTCTTGATCCTCTCCCAGATCGTCTGCCTGGCGTCTCATATCTGGCGAGCAAAGGCTACGACATACAACCAATTCATGGGTGCTGCCATGTGAGTTTGAATACGCCGACGACAACCCTAGCCACTAAATGGTATTATAGAGTCAGTGGTATTGGAGCAGGTCCTGGAGAGACGATCCAGCCGAGCGTCATCGCAGACATCTTCTTCCTTCACGACCGCGGCAAGTGGAACACCATGTACTGGGTTCTCTACACCGGTGCTCTGATCGTATGCCCCTCCAAGAAGCCACAGCATCCTATAACCTAACATTTCTAGGTCGCACCCATCATCGCCGGCGCCATGGCCGATCACACCGGCTGGCCCTCCTTCTGGTGGCTCAACGCCGCCATGACAGCCGCATCTCTGGTCATTATCATCCTTGGCTTTCCAGAGACCATGTTCAGCCGTGACGAAACCACCGAGGGCCAGTCTGTCCCGACCGAGACCTCCCCCAAAGTTCTAGAAGTCGAGCACCAGGAGGAGCCAAAGCCCAAGGACGGTTCCAATGGAAGCGAGTTCAATGCCGACAGGGACCCTTGCCTTGGAAAGGGGAAGCCGAGTCGGCAGCAGTGGAAACTGTTTCAGCCAAATGCATGTACCTTTCAGTCCATCCTCTACGACGTGTGGATTCCTTGGAAGCTGTTTACCTTTCCGATCGTGCTCTTTGCGTCGTTTGTCGTCAGTTGGAGCTGCAGCTTCATCTTGATCCTCAACTTGACCCAGACTCAGGTCTTTTCAGCGCCTCCTTACAATATGAGCTCGCAAAACATTGGTTGGTCTCATTCATAGGGATGGAATGTTTTGCCTATGCTAACATAATGAACAGGCTTTACGAATTTTTCGCTCTTTGTTGGGGCTTTGATCGGCCTGGCGACGGCTGGCCCATTCAGTGACTGGGTTTCTTCTCGAGCAACGGCCCGGAATAATGGAATCCGAGAACCTGAAATGCGTCTACCTGCCATGATTCCCTATGTTCTAATCATGGCCTTTGGTCATATTATCACAGCCATTGGGTACCAGTACAAGTGGCCCTGGGAGGTCGTCGTCGTGTTGGGCTATTCCACAGCCGGCATCCAAGTTGCGGCACTTCCAAGCATCAGCAGCACGTACGCTGTTGATAGTTATAAGCCTGTTGCAGGCTCACTGTTTGTTGCCATCACTGTTAACAAGAATCTTTGGGGGTACGGTATGGGCAAGTTTATTACGCCGTGGACCGAAGCCAATGGGTAAGTATCCCTTCTCGAACCAGTCGCCGTCACTATAAGCTCACACCTCATTTCTTCAGTTTCATCAACGCCTTCATGGTAAACATGGCTCTTACAGTGGCGTGGTGTCTGTTTGGTGTCATGTTCTATTTCTACGGAAAGACGTTCCGGAGATGGACCAAGGATAGCAGTGTGCATAAGATGTAGGGATGAGTACTATATTTACTGCTTCCTTGACCCGCTACTACGTCGCCTTCCGATTACAATATTTAGACAAACTCATTCTTTTTGTTTTCCACTTTGCTCATGACTGAAGGGACATACCGTCCACCGTTTCGTCAATAAGCTTAATTATTTGGCGTACCTGTCAATGCCAAGCTGTTGCTCCGAAATACGAATCAGCTGAATCCCCTACCTCAAAAACCTCTGCAGTGCCTCTTGTTTCTTCGCGCTCCTTTCTTCTCTTTTCACAGTATTCCTCTTCATAATGATTTCCAAGACACTTCTCCCCGCCTTGGTGGCCGTGTGCTTGCTGGCCAGCTCAAATGCTTCGCCATGCATGCCCGACATCAGGTCAACTGAGAGCACCTCACGGACCCTTACAAGCTCCACCGAGGCGCCGAGCACCACCACTGCTCTCTCCTCCACTGAAGCTTCCACGACCACTTTGGTCTCAGTCACCGACTCCTCTGGCTCTTCTACTGTCGCTTCGAGCACTGCATCCTCCGAGCTCTCTTCTGCTACCACTTCACGTTCCAGCACCGAATCTACTACCCTAATTGCCACTGAATCTTCTTTCGGGACTTCAACCACCGACTCTTCTACCGAGGTTTCCACTTCCACTTTGGTCTCTACGACCGAGTCCACCATTCCGTCTTCCACTGAGACTTTTACCCAATCTTCCACCGAGTTCACAACCTCTTGAACCACCGCCTCCTCGACTGAGACTACCACTTCAGAGCCTCCCACGACCACTAGCGAGGCCTCTGTTGCTACTACATATCTCGCCAACAGTGGCTTCGATGACTCTAGTCTCTCTATAGATCCTTGGTCTGTCGTCAACGAGCGCGGCGTAACTGTGACCATCGACAGCACAATCCAGCACGATGGCCCAAACTCCGCCCTCCTTACTTTCAGCAGGGCTCAGACAAGCTCCATCAGGCAGAGCCTCGACCCTTCTCTTATTCAGCCTGGTGTCCCCTACAACGTGGCTGCATGGGTGAGGTCCAACGCGGTAAATGGCCTGAAGCAATGCAGCACAGTCAGGATATTATGTACCTTTCAAACGAATGGTCAAGCTGGTGTGGTATCGGGTCAAGTAACGCAAGCTGAGCAATGGCAACGCATCGCGTCGACCTGCACGTACGAACAGTGGCAGTTGGACATTGGAAGCCTTTATATTGTGATTGCTCTTGACTGTAATGGCAACGGACAGGCTTGGATCGACTCTGTCCAGTTTGAGCCAGCAAGTATTTAGCGAATAGAATGGAAGATGGTGCTAGAAATATTATATACAAGAAATGGTATGCTGCAAAAGAAGATAAAGCCGCGAACCCAGACATTGCGGCGAGATTCATGAATAGTAAGATAGCTCAGGAAAGGAGTATTGCTACTCCTACTCTACTGAGGAACCGTTCGGATATCAACCATAAGGTGGCCATTACCCCAGGCAGGGTTCTGGCCCCTGACCTTGCCATCGGCCCTGGAGCACCTGTCCATAACCAGTCCAGCGCCTCGAGCAACAGCCTGGCTATTGAAGAAGTTAGCAGTTGAAATCGTCTGCAAATGAAGAGTGCTCTAGACTAACCAAGGCGAGCTCGTACTCTGGTGGCTGGGAAGGCCAACAGCAATTCCAGTAATTTGGGTGTTTCCACGCCTGCAGAAGGATTGGCCGCCGACCCCAGCCACGCATGCCTGGTTACCCAGACTGGCGAGGTAGTTGATGCATTCTACTGCTTCATTGATCTGTCCGAAGGTTAGTGTTACGGTTAGAGTGATGGTGGAGGGGTTACGTACGTTGGCCAGTGTGTTTCCGGGGAGGTTATCCATACAGCTCGGAGCACGAGCCTCGAGGCCTTGCGGAACAGCAAGAGTCGAAGTGACGGCAGTGAGCAGAAGAGCTGCGGAAGTGATGAAGTTGACCATATTGGCGGTTTTGGAGGATAGTGATGGAATTATCGATGTGTGTGTGAGAGGTAAAAGATCTAAGAGTCTTGCAACTGGGCGTCTAGATGTGTTTATGCTGTGAGTAAAAAGTATGTAGATGAGAATGGAAAGTCTTGATTTTATACTTTTCCATCTGATGAAGTTCTGTTACATCTAGTGATCCTCTAATTATTGTAAGGATCGCTACAAACAAGGATGCAGGTTAACAACGCATCGCTGGAAAAACATATCCGCCTCTTCTATTGGGTAAACAATTAATTGCTACTGACGATCGGGGCAGTGAATGCACTGCCGTACAAGGAAACTATCTGATTGGCCTGCTCGGACTGCCAAAGGATCGACATCTTACTCAGCCCAGGGGGGCTCAGCCCCTGAAACTCCCTCGGACTTTTTTAATTCTTAAAATAAGAAGACCGACGGACCGAGAATACGGACTGCCGAGAGATTCAATGTAACTATTCCGTATATCGACGAACCCTAAGGGTGGATTATCATGCATGCCATGCTTTATGGCACAGGAAATGCCGCTTCCTTCGGGATCTAGCCAGTCCCGTGTACCGATCAAGCGGACTTGGGATTCTCGGACTCTGCTACATATGACGCTGCTCGCCAAGACCCGCATAGTTGAAGTTTAATCTCTGCTCGCTCTTCGGACTCGAATTTCTATTAGGATCTCCACTGAGCTGCCCAACTGGCCAGCACCTAAGCGCCTTGCCCAAGCCACGTCCCCAACCGCCGAACGTCTCGGCATCTCGGGAGGCACTCCCTTAAAATCTTGGCTCTGCACATTTTCTTTCGTCTCCGAAGCTCTATTTTGTTATTCTTGAGTTAAATCTTGTCTTCTACAACTATATTTTCCTCTCCGTTGGTTGTAAACGACTGATCTCACCGCCTCTTAAGCCTACAAACGCTTCTTGGTGTTTTTCAGTTCGGGAATTTGCCATTCTTATTTGAATACAAGCTTGCCCTTTGATTAGTTTACCTTTCGATGTTTGTCTCTCAATTCCTACAGTTACCGAGTTAAGCCACTTGTTTTCCCATTTCCTGAGCCAGCTTCTTCCCGAGCTCCTCAACTTTTTTCTTTTACTCTGCATCAGTATTGCGACTTGACCGACTTGACTTTGTCACTTTTCAGGTCCTCAATTTCCGCCTTCAGTTCAGTTAATTCTCTGTTCTTTTCCCCCATGTCCTTTTTCCTCCCTGTGAATTCGGTCTGCACCTGACGCAATTGTAGTTCGATACTCCTACTCTTCATTTCCTGGTCCCTTGTTGTTTTCTGCTTCTTCCTACTTTAAGCATGTGTGTCTTCTCAAGACAGCGGGTGGCTGGATCCGCCGATTGAATCGTCCCCCGTCCGAGGGCATTTCCGGGCGAGCCGCGTGTCGGCTTCGTTACTGCTATGTAGGTACGGGAAATGTTAAGGCCTGAGATACCCAATATCACAAGAACGCTTAGGAAAGGTGGCCATTTACTCCACTACACAGCTGGCCTTGACAGAAAACTATTGAATGTAGCTGAACCATTGGTATTAGACCCAGCGTTAGGATCGGCCAACTTCCAACAGCCTCCAATGAGCTTGTTGCTTTCGTGCAAACTATCATGCTATCTCCTCTATTCCGTACGAGTCGGTCTTTAAGAAATCGTTGCTGGGACATTATCACCTTTGTTGATTCGGTGGTTAGCGTTAGGACGCAACTAACCACCATGTGGCAGTCATCAACATGTTACAAATGAGTATTTATGGCTCAGAGGTAGAAATTTATCCATAATATACGAGGAAAATGCTCTGGTTGCGCGTGTGGTTGGGGATGTGCCGGGTAGCAAGGTCCCTTAGGTTCTGGCCTGTTGAGCGTCTTGACAGGTTTATTTATGATTGTGGCTAATAAGTCCCGCGACTAACAGCAGATTAGCACGGACAAGTACTGAACTGACTATAATAAATCATTTTAACAAATCCTAGAATTTTCTCACATTTTGATAATCAGATGAGGTACCGAGGTTACAATGTAAGATCGGCATCGGAACAGCTTCCGATGCCCCATCTGGCTCATATTCCCCTCCATTACGCAGCTACGTCATCTTCCCATCCTCGTTCACGTCAATATCAGCACCAACGGTCAAGTCCAGACCTTATTTCAATCTCCTTTTCTTATCCGGAAGCCTCTAAAACACCCTCTACGTCCAATGGCCAATCTAGCGCGTTCCCTCAATTCCTCCAGCGTCGCCGAGACCTTGGCCACGTACGAGAGCTGGGCTGAGAGTTACAACGAAGACATCGGCAAGGAAGACTACACGGCGCCTGAGATCGCCAGTGACTATGTTGCCAAGCACGTGGGCCCTCAGAAGATCACAAGTGCAACTATCTTGGACGCTGGATGCGGCACAGGACTCGTCGGCCAACATCTCACCAAGCGTGGTGTGACACATCTCGACGGGATCGATCTCAGCCCTGGCATGCTCCAGGTTGCTCGTCAAACAGGCGTCTATCGCTCCTTGAACGTGGCGGATCTATCACAAACCCTTGAGATACCCAGCCAGTCCTATGATGTCGTTGTCTGCGTTGGAACATTGACCCAAGGTCACGTAGGACCTGGTGCTTTTGATGAGTTCCTGAGGGTGGTTAAGCCGGGCGGGTTTATTGTGGCAACTGTGAGAGAATCAGTTTGGCAGAAGAATGGGTACGAGGAAAAGGTGAAGGCGCTTGATAAGGAAGGACAAGTGAAGGTCCTCGGTGACAAGCTGGAGGAAATTGGGATCGATGTTAGCGCCATTTTTGTGATTCTTCAAGTTCAGTAAGAGAATACAGCCGTTGAGGGATATAACCGGAGAGATACTTCAAGAGTTCGGGATGAGTGCCCTGGCCATTGCTGCTCTGCTATTACTGCGGGAGGCTCGTTAGAGGAAGAAACTTAAATATGTTCTTTGTTATAGTGGAAGCCCGGCCCTCGATAGGATGACTGAGCCAGAATATCGAAGTAAGCTGATCACGTCAGAATGACCAAGGCTGAGACAAAAGCGAAATCTAGCGATATTAAGCTGGCTTAACATGGCGAATAAAGCCCCTGTTCGGGCACACTTTTGCTTTCACTCAGAAGTCTTCCATCAAAAATCTGGCCACTGCCTAAAGTCATGTGGTGAGCATAGCCGCGTCTCACCCCACGTGAGTGATGTCTCACGGTGCAGGAGCTGAAAACTGGCTGGATTTATATCCTGTGTCTTGGCGAGAACCAGACTTCCAATCAAACGTTTTGATTTGTGTTGGAGGGTTGGAAATTGCCTGCTGATTGCTCAGCGACACTGCAGCCTGCGCCTTTGACGTGGGAATGGCGGTTCTTGAGTGGCAATGATTTATCTGGCCATCTCCTTACTTAAGGTAGCACACTCTGGTTTTTTTCAATAAGCTGAATTCAATGCAGTCATGGTCAAAAATGACTCAAGACTGCACTCTCAAACCAGAGTTCCAGTTTTGGGGCTCGTGCGAATGCACTTGTCCTGAGCCGGACCCGGACATTGCTGGCATTGGGGTATTACAACTCGCTTGATCCATTTTTCGAAAGCAGGCTAACGCAAAGAATAGGTTATCAGCTCATTCATGACTTCGTCGGCCCTGGCCATCGTTTCCACTTGTCTTTATCTTATGATCATTCGTTCTGGTCTCGATCCTGAAGACAGCTTCAATCCCATTGACGGCTGGGCGCGAAGGACGTTTTGCGATCCGTTCATCGACTTCCTAACAAAGGCTGAATGCATCAAGTCTCGCATGGACAAGATCGAGTCTACCATCTTCTCTTTTGTCTTGTCGCTCGCGGATATGCAACTTGTGACGGGCATTGCAATGCTGAGTGCAGCTATCATCAAGTTACATGACGAGAATGACAAAATAACCATCTATCACTTCAGCATGGTTACCAATCTGGCCTGGTTTAGCAGTACAGTACATCTATTGACTCTACTGGCTATTCGGACCAAGACCATCGGGAGCATGAAGAGGCGGTACCGTCGAAAATGGCCAGGACAGAAAGCTTCGTCGCGTCACAAGAGAGCAAGGGCTGCCATTGGGTGGGGAGGAGATCTTATTGTCCGGATAATAAGCATGCTCCTCTTGGCGGCTTTGCTCCTTTACTGCTCCTATGTATCTGGAGCTCGGGAGTGGTATACGTATGACAACTGCTCTGCGAGATGCTCACTTGGTAAGGAAAAGGGGGGCGAGCAACTCCGATGGACGGTGGTTAACTTTGTATTGTTCCTTCTCACCTATCCAAGACGATGTTTGGCTCTATGGCCAACACCCCAAATTTGGTGGATCGACAAAGCGAGGCATCACTTCATTGACAACAAAGGATTTGGAGAGGCGCACAGGAGCAGCGAAACTTCAATGCCCCTCTGGAGAAAGCTTTTTGTTTGGCTATACTACATCGAGGAGTCTGAGACTAAAGCAGTTCTTCTTAGCACCTGTGTCTGGTTTGTGCTAGGTGTGTACTGGACCATTGACGACAGGGCGCAATTCCACAAGTCGTGGAAAGAGTATGTCGACATCGAAAATGAGAACAACGCAAAGGGGTTCGGGCAGCTAGTTCCAATTCTCCTTTTGGGTATGCCATTTCTTCAGGGGCTTCAGACGTACTCTGGTAAGTTTCTTATTGACATGCAGAATGGTCCGGACTTTGAGCTGACAGGTCGTTTCAAATAGAGCAATCAAGAGAGGAAGAATAGCTAAGATCAGAGCTCAAAGCAACTGAGACTTTTTTCGAGGATGGGAGAGGGCGCATCTAATGGAGGAGGAGGAACCATGGAGGGACCGAGATATGAGGAGAGAAGGGTGCACATTACATGAGACTCAACTTTGAAATATAGAGGCATTATGACGGTATTTAATGGGTTTCAAAACGACATTACTAAGATAGCCTTCAAAGCCATAGATATTTCAACGATCAATTAAAGAGTGAAATGGCTGGTGTTCCAGACCTGGCCCAACGTTGGGTTCCTCCACCAATTAGACACATATTGCTACCCAGATGTCGCCTCTATTGCCCAGTTTTCTTGACTGTCTTCGACAATGGTAGTTGAACCGATTAGCGAGTCAGGAGATCGCAAGAGCCCACACAAGCCCAAAACTACCGCGATTGAAGGCTCTTCTCCGTTCACATCACCTATATATCCAAGCTTGCCCAGCCCAACATCGGCCCATGCCACTGCAACGTCATTTAGCCCTCTAGGGTCAGTGTACCAGACCTGATCCTTGCTGATGTGCCTCAAGAAGAGCGCCTTTTGGTTGTACGAAGGGGTGAGTCGGCTCAGCAGGTAGTCGCCGAGATAAGCGGAAGTCAAGTTGACTTGTGCTTGGCGGCGAAGTCCCGCCGTTCGCCAAGGTAGGCCCATTAGGGAAAATAACTTATCGATCCACTCAGGGGCCAACCGGCTGCTGAAACAACCTGCCAACACGACCCTGGCCCCCCTGCGGAGGTGGTTAATGACGGCTGTCCTGACTTCCCAGTCTCTTGCAACGCCTCCATCAGCGACGAGGATGATGGATGGAGGTGCCTTTTGGCCAAGTATAGTGAGGGCAGCTTTTGATGATGTGGCTCGTTCCATCTTGGCTTTCGATTTGAGCTCCGAGACGAGGCTTTTAAAATTGGTGTCGAACACAGACTCGTCCTCAAGACATAGTACAAGCATGAGCGGGAGCAATTTGCCGTCGACCATTTCGCAACTAACCATCTCGCCGCTGACCATGCCGGTCTGAGGAGATGCCGCCGTGATATCTTTGAACTCAGCAACGGTCGTCCCGTCCTGAGCTGCTTGTTTGGCCGCCGCATCAGCATCGGCATTGTCCTCCCTTGAGATTTCCCAAAGACAAACAGTCACTTTCTGCTGTTTCAACCTTTCCACATCACCGAGTAACAGCTCCCACAAATCTTTGTTCCTGACATCCTTTTTAATGCGTGTCTTCCATCCGTTGCGTACCCAGGTTTTGACCCAGCTGGTGGCACCCTCAACCACATAGGAAGAGTCAGTTGCAATGACAACCATGTCAAAGTCCTCTTCTTTCCAATCACAGACACGCAGCGCGGCAACGGCCGCACGTAGCTCAGCTCGATTACTGGTGGCTACGTCATCATCCCCAAACGGCCCCTTGTTCTCGAGGCGGCCAGACGCGACACTTCGGACGCCCACTTCGGACGCCCACTTCGGACGCCCACTTCGACAGTTTCAGGCCCTGCAAACACAACGGCCCAGCCTGCGCTAGGTTCCATCTGATCATTGACGAGACAAGTGCCGTGGGCGTATAGCCACCGTTCCTGTAGTGGACGAACCGAGTAGTGTGTTCATCGTCTGTCGTGAGAACTGATTGGAAAAGCTTGGCCGGCTTCGATGTCGGCTTTGGAGGCTTGAATCTCTTTGGAAATACTCTTCCGGCACCTCGTTCTCTCGGCAGTACCTCCGTTTCCTCGTCCTCTTCCGATCGCAGGACAGCCGTACCATCAGCAGCTAGTACTCGGGATACTCCATGTGTTCCCCCCGCCATGGGGGTAAGCTCGGAGAGCTCCTCATCAATTGCGTCAATGGCACCTGTTGTTTCTTGCCAGGCACGTAGGCACTGCCAGAGAACCAGATCTGCCTCCTCCATAGAACGAGGGGGGTGGAAGGTTGGCAGGGAAGGATTTTCCTGCTTAACCAAACCTGCCCAGAGGTACCAATTGGAATCATTTACTATCCTGAAAAGCTTGCGAAATTGCTCTTCCAGCATGTTAAATGTGTCCTCAACATCGCCCAGGGTTGATAACGTCTGCATCTTTGCCCGTGCAAGCCTTCCCACCGGGCGCTGGTTGACGGGAAGAGGCTTGCCAGGGTCTAAGAAGTCATGGTCGTTTGGATATACCCCAATGTCGACACAAAGACTCCATTTCAGGAGGGTGAGAGCTACAAGCTGGCTGACGCTCAGAGCTTTCAAGCGGAGCTTGTTAAGGGGTTCGAAAGGGTCCGCACCACGAATGTCCAGGAATGGTAGCGTCTCATCGTCCCAGTCATACTGTCCATTGAAATGGTCCCCACCGCCAATATTGGCCCACCACTTGAGAAAATCGTAGCATTCCTGTTCGCGGCCGAGTCGTAGCAGGATATGAGGAATGATGTTTGGTATAGGGGTTTATTGTCTTCCACCCTCTGCTTAATCCATTTGGAGCACCGATGAAACTCAGTCTTCAATTGGAAGATCCACCGTCTACAAAATCAGAGACAAGTGCAGCGTTTACACTACACATCAATCGATAGGATGTGTTCCCTTTACACTCTCTTCCTCTTCTTGCCACAAAGGCTCTCAGCTGGTGTCGTTTCATCGGCTAAGCTATTTTCATCGACGCCCAGTCCTCCATGAACGCAGCGTAGAATCCGCTCGAGAAAGCTTTTCACGTAGCTTGCTTCGTGATACTTTGTGTCGAATACACCGGAGAGTTCCAGCTGGCCATCCCAAGACCCGAGAAAGAGCGCCACGCCAGCCCCCATGGGTTCGCTAGCGGCCCAGACGTTGGTAAGTTCAAAAGGTCCATGTCTCTGCTGCACCATAGAACTCACGTTCCCGATTGAGGATAGAGCTACCGGGCAAAAGGGGGGTTCTGATACAGCGTGAGGGTCAACGCCGGATGGAGAAGTGAAAGATTTAAATGTCGAGGGAGCGAAGGCAACTTGTTCATGAATCTCTTGGGATGGAAGCGGTCGGATATCATTAAAGAATTGCTGCACTTGGGGCAGAACTCTTCGCATCTCAGTGGCGTGATTTCCGGTTGTCTGATCTGAAGAGCTGGGCACAACCAAGTCAATACCTAATGCCTGCGTCGAGATAGTATGATATGCAGCAGCCGCGTGAGCAGGAGTGTTGTAAGGCTCACGGCAGTAAGGACGTAAGTTGATCATGCTGTGGTTGACATATCGAACGGGGTACGGATCTTCCTTTCGAGGCTGCACTTCTGAGAGGGCCATCGCCAGGGCTAACATGAAGACATGTGTCACACTGACTCCAGAAGCAGCGTCCTTGCAGCCACTGAGAATTTTGGAAGTAAGATCCTTTGAAACTTTATGCGAAAGTCGCACCAGCTTACCATCGTTCCCATCATCGGCATATGTAGTGCTTGAGGGGAGTCCAAGAAGGCCCTGATGCTTGTAGACCGTTCCATTTTGAACTTGGATCTCCTCCAACCGTTGAGTTTGAGCCTTGGACAATGTGTCGGGTATCTCCGCAGCGATTTGTATACATGGAGATAGATTCTTGTGCTCCTTGCCCCAAGACGGGAGAGAATACTCGTCTCCCTGGTTGAAAGCTAGTGCCGTGTAGTCAAACAGTTGGTTGACCAGCTGCAGGACGCCAACACCGTCGGATACGTCATGGGGACACCGCAAGAAGACTGCCTGGTGGTGGATATCTTTTCCTTGTGATCTCACAAAAAAGAGAGTGGCTGTTTCGAAGGCAGCGGCTGTGTTGTCGTTGAACCACTCGAGTGGTCCAACATCGGTATCGATAACCTTAAAAGTTGAGTCCTCCCAACGTTTCTGCTCATCGGCGGTATCAAATGACTGGTACACTCTTCGAAGCCGGTCATCATCTTCGTCGTGTTCGATATGGGAGCCCAGGGTGGGATGCTGGTAGCGAAGCGTGATCCAGGCTTTCTTGAGAGCCTCCTCAACACGGCTTTCTTTGTCAACAGCGGGCATCAAGCCAATAGGGGTAACGATGAAAGACGCATAACCGCTGAGAGGGAAGCATCCATTTTCCTTTCTCGAAGACCTGATGTAAAATCGTTCGCACTCGTCGACATCACGAGCCCAGATGCCCTCCGGGGACACCTGCCACTGGAGGCGGAACAAGGGGGGATTTGAGGCCATGGGTCAAGTGAAAAGGTTTGCGGATGGACATGCATGTACAGATCGACAAGAAAGGTGCAGGAGGAAACTTGGTGGTAAATATGCATCTCGTGTAGAGCGAAGATGAAGAGGAATAAGATTAACAAAGGGACGCGACCGTGAATGAGACGCGGCCACTTTGTAAACACGCGAGCACGTGCTCTCGCGTTAGACAAGCTGATAAGTGTAAATACGAGGAAGACGAGGGCCGCCAAGAACCCGATAAGCTTGGTTGAACCTTGATGGATCCCTGGTAGCGGATCCTCGTGAAATGACATTCGTCTAAATCTCTCAAACTCACTCAGAGACACTATGGTTGAACACCGTGGTTGAAAGCCTAGTGCATTGAGAGACAGATATCGCATCCATAATCATCTACCTACTAACTATAGTATGGCAGGTTGAGATCCCATTCTAAAAGCCGACTAAGAGGTGACATGGCCTTTAACTGCCTCTTGCTCCCTCCAAAACTCCTCATTTATGCATTCTCATTTATGCATTCTCATTTGTGATGTTCTTAATTGGCGTCTGTTGCTCGGTAGAGGGCTCGTCATCATCGCCCTTCGAATGTGTCTCCTCATCGGTACTCTGCTGGCCTAACATACCCCCCGGTCCCCCATTTGAGTAGTCGCCTGGACCCTTGCTTCCGTTGGGGATATGAAATCGGCGATCGAAGCGGGACAAGGCATATGTAAAAACCACAACCAACTCGATTACGTAGTTGAAGCAGTAATAAGCCGCCTTGGAATTAAACCATCCAGGGTCCTCGGTAGGTCGTTGGATAAAGGCACCGCCGGCGCGGAAACAAGCCCCGAGAGACAGGAGGACTGAGGTGAAAAGGAGTAGGACCACTTTGGTACGCATAGTGCCTTGACCAAAGTAGTCGATGGGTGAGGAGCGTGGAAGTAGAAGCGTAACTATGGCCCCAGGAATAGGAAGAAAGGCCAGCACCGCGAGGTAGACGGCCGTGACGAGGCGTATGCATCGGAGCTGGGATTGGATGTGCAGATCGAGCGTGTAATAGCTAAACACGACTGATACGACGACCATGACGAGGGAAGCCGCGATGCCAGAGTATAAGAGACGGAAGACCCAGCCAAACGCTTTGCTCCAACCTAGCTGAGGATGGTAGGCACGTACGACGCGCTGCAGCAAGATCAAGTTGACGACGAAAAGGAGCAGCATGCCGGCGTTGGCGAATATGGAAGCAGCGATGACGAGGCGGGCATTGTCGTTGTGAACAGCCCATGCAATGCGTAGCACATTGGCCATGATACGAGCCATGGAAAGTCCGAAGAGAAGGGCTGAGAGGACAAATTTGTGTCCGCGGCGGAGGTTGAGCTGAAATATCGTCATGTTGAGGGTCGCGGAGAGAACAAAGAAGGCGATTAAGACGGAGGAAATTGGAATGTCGGGGATGGGCGATGGGATTTGCCCGAGGATGGTGCCGTGGGGGAGATATGGGGGCCCCTTTTTATGGTGAGTATCAAGAGAAGACAAGCAGTTGATCTCATACTAACCTCTGGGGCATGTTGGTGTTGCGAGGACATGCTGGTACTATCTCAGCGACTAAGAGTAGTAGTCAAAAGATGGATCTAAGTGGACAGCAAGAATTGCGGTAGTGTCTCAAGAAGATTTGGACTTGCGCCCGACATGGTAGGTATATATCCAACTCCATCTTCGGAGATTATGAAACACAGGAGGTGCCCAACGCAGAGGAGCACAATGACCCTAAAGGCAAGTAGCCCAGGAAACAGCGAGGAGTCTTCGGCCGAGAACTGGTCGCTTGCAAGGGTGACAAATCGTCCTTCGGACATAGGGGGTGGAGTATGGATGGTGTGGGGATGAGAGTCGGACATAAGAGATGGTTCATTATCCGACCATGTTTCCGATTTGCTGGTCATCGTAACTCACAAAGTCCAGGTTAAATTATCTATGGGGTTACATTGACCTGTTCTTCCATGCTACTCGCTAGTAAGCAGTGTTATGTCTATCTCGTAGGCCATAGGGCAAATCTCCAACCTCAATATTATCCTCTGCTTTCCGTCGCATAGACATGGTAGGAGAAGGAGAAGCAGTAGAATTACACGGTTGTTAAACATGCAATCTCATCACATTTTAAGAATCGACGTCTATTGGCATTTACGCGCGAGAACTCTCGGCGGTGAGTTCAGCTCCCAGTTTCTCAGCTAGGAGCTCCGACCATGAACTTTGCCTGACATTGTAGGCTTGTTCTTGAGTCACTAGGCTGATGGGCTGTTCGTATCCAATGGCCTCAGCCCTATTCCCATGTTCTGGTGAAGCTATCTCGTGAACGGAGACTGGTTGGTGTTGGTAATTGCCAGGTTTTTCTCGGGAGCTTGGTTTGGTACAAGTACTGGTCGGCCTCGGAAGGGATTTAACCCTATCCACCAAATTCCACAATGATGGCTCCCTGTCTTCCCTGAAGCTGGCTCTTTTTCCCATGCGATAGGCCATAAAGAGGGCACCAATTATCAGGCCAAACCCGGCGAGTGATCCGACTACTGCACCAACAATAATCCCAGTTTTATCCCCCCTCCCACTTACGACATCATCCTTGCCAGTTGAGCCGTCGGTTTGATCCGGCGTTTATGCGTGCGTTATTCCTGTGGGCGCTGGGATATTGCTGCCTTGAGTTGTTGATATCGCAAGGTCGGACGTCGTCGAAATGCTTTCTCCTCCCGTCGTCACACTACCACCATCACTGAAGTCTTGCATATATACCGTGGCTGGAGCCCTGTACAAACCATGGCCAAGGAGCCCAATAAGTGACATGCATCCCACCAGATAATGTGGTCCCGATCCCTCAAATCTACGTTCATCTTCACGTAGACTTATTTGCATGCAACCACCGTCACTAGAGCATCTGTTTAGTAACTGCACCGCAGTGTATCTGGAGCGAGGACTTAGACCAATGAATCACACCACAATTCGTAAGATTTTCATCGAACAAAGCAAAATAGCCGACACGGTCACCACAGGAGGTAAATATTCCCCTATAATCATGATCTCCATCGCAGTATGCAAACGTAGTTTCATCATTCTCTGGTACTGTGACACCTGTATGAAATGTCGGTCGATCCGGGGGACAAGATATTGTTATAGCTATAGACTTTATAGTCAACCTATGTCTTTTAATACCATGTAAAATGCATTCAGGGGCGTTACATTTACCGTCGGTGATATAGTAACCGATTCGATCACCCTGTGAGTTGACAGCAAATCGCGAACTCGTCGGTGGGTCGATGGGGACTGGGGATTCCATCTTGAGGGGATTTTGAGCGAAGGACAGCCAGGGGTCATGTTTACTGAAAGAGACAAACGTCTCAATTTTAGGATGCGGGTAGCTTTTATACGTATATCCTTCTATGGTCTTCGTTTGTGGCGTTCTCGTAGGCTTTGGGTTGAAATGTGAACCGCCCTTCAAATGTTCAGCTGTGTCCTTGGCGACAAGAGGATTGGCTGCTTCACCCCACAAGGCGCTTCTTGGTAGCAACTGTTGGGTGTTGACAAACTGGTGCATTCACATGACGGTCATTTCAGTCCGCCACGTCACCGCCATGTCCTGGAGCTGCGCGACAGGTTCGGTGGTCATAGCCTCAGGGGGACATTGTGATAAAGCCAGTTGGTGGCCGTTGAGTTAAAGCTAAGTTACGTCAAGGACGTACAGAACTGACTTGGCGGAATTGAACGGCCAGAAACTCAAAAATACAGAGTTCAAGGCTCTATATTCATACTGATCCCCAGGAGAAGTTGTCAAACCCAGTCGTGCCATCTAGGACCCAATCACCCATCCAATCCATATCCATGGCATCCATACTCCCGTCACCAAACTCAGGTACATCCATACCTAGTTCGGGTAACCTGATATCATCGTATGAAGAAGGATCTCCCTGAAATGACCATCCCTGTGCTTCTGCCGTAGACTTCAGCTCCCTCAAGCACAACTCCGCTGCCTCGATTGCCCCCGCCACAACACTCTCCTCTATGACATCCTTGCCAATGTCGCGCTCTATAGCAGACACATGCCGTAAATAGCAAGTCAAGAAGTAGTGGCCTTTTATACTGACTTCACCCGACCGAATGCGTCGAAGGGTCCAACCCCGCGCCGCATTCAGGAAGGATGCAAGAGCGGCAAAATCAACTTTGCGTGTGCTGTGTATACCGGGGAGACAGCCAATCCCAGTAGAAGCCCTCTCGGCGGAGTTGTCTCCCCATTTACCGACGAACTCAAGGATGATGCCAAGAGTTGCTTGGATGGGGATGTTACGGAACATGCCAGCGCCGTTAGTGAGGAGGCGGGCGAACAGGGCATCTGGAGGGCCTCTGTGGTTGTCTCCCGAGGTTTGGACGTTATTTCCATCATCATTAGGGGGTGAGAGCGTCTCGTTAGTAGCAATATGTTTCCCGTGTAATGCAGTCATAGGAGATGAGCGGGTCACGTTGCTCTCGTCAGTGTCTTTGGCCCGGGCTAACCCTGAGATGTGTGCAATTTTGAGTGCCCCGTCAATATACATCTTCTGGGAGAAGTAGTACTTTGGGTCACTCAACGAACGCATAATAATCGGCTGATGCAGGGTATGGAAGCACCGGTAGGCCAGTAGCTCAGCTAGTGAGACATGGAACTGTGTGACTGTCCCGCTAGGCGAACAGGGAAGCCTCTCCAGAGTCTGTGATAGTTGATGACAAGCTTGAACAAGCTCCGAGTTCAACCGGAGCGTCTCATTATACGAGTTCTGTGCGCGAAAGTCGTTGGCGTGCCGAAGTATCTTGAGGCGAAGGGGAAGCGACTGCGCGAGAGCGAGAGCAGCCGAGAGGCGGGTAGTTCCCCCTTCAGGACGGCCACTAAGTGATAGGTTTTCTGGCTCATTGATAAGACTTTCGTCGTCCAGATTTCCCGGAGGTAGTGTATCATAGTCATCCACAGAGATGAGTGGTGCTCCGCCTGCGTCATACGCACTTTGAAGGTTCAGTTCCAGGATGCTTAACCAAAGTCGTCGTCTCATCTCAGCTCTGAAAACTGTCATTTTCCCATCTCCAAGTTTGCTTGGGTCGCGGTGCAAGCCCATGTACATGGCTGTCCGTAACAGCAGCCCAGTCAGTACCCATACTGTGTCCGGTCCGGCGCCGCAGACACTCCTTGCGAGAGTCAAGAGTATCATGATTTGTATTCCGGGGATCGTCATTCTGCTTTTTTCTGGTGGAGTCAGAAGCCACAGTTGGGCTTCGTTTACCCATCGTGAAGCCTGATCGCGGAGAGCAAAGGTGTCATCAAACAAACAGCTCCCCAGCGCAAGCACGAGTTGCAACTGTACTCTGAAAACGGTTGACACCTGAGCGTGGTCATTCCAGTACCGACCATAGTCGTCTTTGAGGCTGGGTATGTGTAAAATCGGGAAAATGGGCTCGAAGCCGGAGACGTAGAGCTCCAGGAGGCGATCGGCAGTCAAACGTGGGATGTCGAGAGAGGCGGCGGGGTTGATTGATACTATAGATTGAAGTCGAGCCTCTTTGATGCGTCTACCGAGCATCTTGCATTGGCTGAGAAGCGAGTGGAGATTGCTTGTTGTGGACTTGGGATTTACAAGACTCTCGAATCCTGCGGGCAGCTATTGGAGTGATCAGCTGTAAACATCTACGAAGAGGGCTAATGGGTTGCTTACAAGACTCAAGCCATTCATCCAGTGACTGCGGCCATAATATCTCGTCTTGGGACTGCTGTCAGTAGTGTTGACCACTTCATTACCCTGGCCGATGATACTCTCGCCAGTTGAACCTGAAGGTTGTCCTGTTGCCAGAGCAACTCCCTCAAACCTTTGACCCAAAGTATGCACATCTGAAACTCCAGACTCTGACACCGTTGCTGGCGTCGAGGAAGAGGTCGGTACTGGCAGAGGGTTTCCTGTAGAGCACTGGCTACGTGGTGGCGTCGGGGCCGGTGCAGGGAGAATGCTCACGGGCCCCACGGTGGCAGGACCGGGGAGAGGAGTTCGCTTCTGCTTGGGCACATGTATGGGGACGTATGTGCACTGCTCTGGAGTGCTGGACTTGGAGCAGTGGTTGCAAGGAGAAGCTCTGTCGCAGCGGACTTTGCGGCGTCGGCATTGCTCGCAGGCGAGAGCCGGTCTGCGGCGCTTCTTCGCTGGCGGGTCTTGAGGGACACTTGGGGCGGACATTAGGGTTCGGCCTTTTCAGTTCTTTGCGGAATTTGGTGGTTGATCGAACATTGGAGGTGAAAGTAGGATAAAGAACAGGTGGAAAGATGATGAGAGCGGTGTATTCAAGAAGGATACTCGTGGGTGCCTTTGAGACGACCTCGACGAGTTCTTATGTCCGGTAGTGCCAATTGAGTTTCTTAGTGACATGAGGTAATTGGCTGGGATGGTGAAATCGCCGAGACCAAGCTAGATGTCATTGGCTAAAATCGCGAAATCACCGAGACGGATCATAGTTATGCGACGAAGGACGATTCCCGTCTTGAGACCGATAAAGTATTGAAGTCGTGGTAGGCTATCTTTCAGAGTGTCTGTAGTCAGTTTCTTCGCGCTTTTACTTTGCAGCTACGGAAAATAGACGGCTACAGCATCATAGGAGCCTCAACAAGAGGCCTCTAGATCCACGAAAGCGCTCACTATCTTCCCCTCTAGCTCTATAACTGACAGGATTTGGGGCATGGCGATTACGCATTCTAATTAAATCTCGGGCATCTCTCATGTGCTGACGTTACATCAACTCGGACATATGGCGATGATTGACGATGTGAACTCGCCCGCCTGGTCTCCGAACTGGAGGTTATAAGGAGCAACATTTCTCTTGATACTGCTAAATATCTTATCTCAAACCTACCATTTCAACACTATCATCGAAAAAATGTTTTTCTTCCGAACTTGTCTCTTCTTTGCCGTTTCCAGCGAATTGGTCTCAACAACTCCGATACCTGTTAACAAGTCTTGTCAGCATTGGACCACGTTGGCGAAGCTCCCTCGTCTTCGCCAAGAGCACAGTACTGTAGCCGTTGATTATAAAACTATTGCTGTCATTGGCGGTGTCACGCCCATCGGAAATGTCTCCCTCTTCACCGGCTTTACAACTGTCGACTGGCTGCACCTCTACGACATCCCTTCCAACACCTGGCGCACTGGAGCTCCATCCCCATACCGAGTAAACCACCCCAACGTCGCCGCAAAAGATGGCTTGATCTACCTTCTTGGTGGTCTCGTCGATGCTTCGGATCCTCCCAAACCTTTGCCCGAGTGGATTGCCTCGGGTGAGTCCCACGTGTACGATCCGCAGGCCGATGCATGGACGGAGTTGGAGCCCATGCCTCTTGGAACTGAACGAGGAAGTGCCATTGTGGGAGTTCATCACGAGCTCATCTATGTTGCCGGAGGCATGACCATCCTAGACGGTGCGTATCAGGACGCTGTCACCACTGTTACCGCATTCAACACCACGTCTAGAAAATGGCAACGACTTGTCGATGTAGCGGCGAATATTCCTGAGGGTCGACAACACGCGGCAGGCGCCATTATTGATAACACCCTGTACGTCGGGGGAGGCCGATGGTTCGAAAAGACCAATGTTCGCGACGATGTCTTCATGCTCGACCTCAACAACTTGACTACCGGTTGGAAAACGGGCAAGACGCACATGCCAACTGCTCGTGGGGGCATCGCGGGCGCAGCTGTTGGGGCAAAGCTCTACACTTTTGGTGGCGAGACGAACCAACACGCGACGACAGGTGTGTTTGACAACATAGAGGCGTTCGACGTCGAGACGCAGAAGTGGGAGGAGTTGGCGCCCATGCAGGTGCCTCGCCATGGAACCAGCGCTGCTGCTGTTGGGAACAGGATTTACATTCCTGGAGGTGGTCTTCAGCAAGATGGCCTCATGATCATGGTCAACGGTGTTGGACACTTCCTCAACACAACTGATCACTTTGATGTTCTTACCGTCTAGACTGGCATCCTGCCCAGGAAGTATTCAAGGGTATCTTCATTATTCTACTATTTGTAGGGCATTACGGTTGCGACCGAAGATGTCAGGCTTCATTTCTACACCATAGGTACCTAAAGAGGGATTCAGAGGAACATCACTCTAATAGACTAGTCAATCGAGTTTATTTATTTCTCATAGACACCCCACTAGAGATATTTCAATAGCTTTCGACCAACTTCAAACCAGATGCCAAGTGATTAATCTAGTGATAACAAACTACGTCTCGTGAATACCATAAGCGTCGCCTCAACACCACCAAAATCATCGCCACCACCGCGCTGACAAGCGAATTGGGCATCACATTTCAACCAATCAGAGTCACGCCCGGTTAGCTCAATCGGTAGAGCGTGAGACTCTTAAATGACCCTTCACTGGGTGATGAGTACGCGATCTCAAGGTTGCGGGTTCGACCCCCGCATCGGGCTGTTCCTATAAAAACGATTGCTCTTTTTGCCCTTCTTTTTTGTTAATGCATGTCATGGCTCGTCACAGGCTGGTCACCATCCTGGTCCATGTTTCTCAGATTAACATTTCTCGTGACAAACATTACTAGCATTAGCATAGCAGGGGAGCAAAGCCCATATGGCTATCTTAATCTCAATAACAGTTAACATTCTCTCCAACACGAACACAACACTGCCCTATTCTCCCAACTGTTTCACAGCCGTCTTCCAATTACCATTCCACTAATGAAGCTATTCGATGTCGAGAAGTTGGACAAACACTCGATAATATGTTTCTACTTCAGCTGCCAGCTCGTCGATGCTCATGGCGTGATTCTGTTCAACCCGAAGACAGGATTCAGTGTGTTCCTGATGCGCCGGCCTACCCTCGTTCTTCGGGTCCCTGCGTTTCATCATTTCTTCGCAAGCTCGGAAACAGACTGAAGCCTTAACGACTTGGTTCAGTATTTCGAGTTGCGTGGAGAGAATCTCTCGTCCTTCGACTGTCAACTCCTCAAACCGGGAACAAATGGTATTTCCACACTCAATATACCCTTCGGCCAAATCTTTGAAGTACGTTGGGTGACCCTCTGGAAAACAGTCCTGGAGGTGCGTGCGGAGGGCTTCGTAGCGGTTGCGGTTGAGGTCTTGGAGACTATTGACACTGCTCCATTTGGCCTGAAACATGTCGCAAGCCCTCCCCGTGCTCTCCATCGTCGCCCGAGCATCCGAGCGCATATTTTGGACTATGCCAAAGACTCGTGAGAGATCCTCATCAGTTATTTCAAGTGTCGCAAGCCGATCCACCAACTTCAGGGAAATTAGCCGGTATGGCTTCTTATCCTTGCTCTGCTGGTTCTGGTTTCCAAGGTCGCTATCCACCATGGTGCTGCAATGTCGTTGGGGGTGTGCTTGGATTGGCAGAGATACCGGTAGGGATAGTTAACGGTGATGATCTAAAGTAAAGATCGTTAGTAACATCGCCAGCAAAGAATCTGATGTGTGTTTCATTGGGAGCAAAAGGCACCAAAAATATAGGCTATGGACACATTGGGGCTACCGAGACATACTAGAGCGGAATCCGAAACGGGGGTGAACAGGGACCGCCGTGATGTAAGCAGATTAAGTGTGAGAGGGTCCTAGGTAAGTTGTTTGTGACTTTTCAGGCTATGGGCGGGATAGATTCATGGAAGAATGAACAAGAACTGAAGCAAAGTGATTTCCCACACAGGAGACACAAGGCTCTTCCTATGCCTGCGCTCAGTCACATGCGCTCAACCTGTTTGTGTCGAGAGAAACTTTCGTTTTCCTTTCCTATCCCATTTCTGCAGCAAGGCACTGCGCAGGTGTGCTAGATATTGAATGCCCAATGACGGAATGCATGTCGAATATAAGAATATGGCCCGTTCTTCAGGGGACAGCCGATTCATCATTGGCGCGATGGGTCGTGATGACACGGATGAATGCATTTTGTGCAACAAGTAGTAATTCAATTAAGAAAGCCGGTAAGATGTGGCTGCCTATTGGCTATCAACATTACAAACAGTTGCTAAATCAGCCTCGAGCGGCACAGCGTCGGGGAGGACCGATGCTGAGGGCTTGATCTTGGCGGACCAGGGCGGGACGTCCAAGAAGAAATGGTGTCAGGGCTCACCGAGCTTTGTCTGAAGCCAAGAAAACTTGCCTGAGTTGTAAAGAAGTCTCGGCGTAGGCTAATTTAGTTAGTCACAGTTTGCAAGTTGTGTCAAGCCACCGGTTGGGAATGCAACAACGATGCCGTCTTTCTAGACAAAGTTCAATCAAAGCAATACATGCAAAGCATTCATTTATCGCAAACAACTATCTAATTCCACGTCTCGACTTCGTTGACAATTGGAGCTGCACCTCCTAGGTGAGAGTAGAAAGTAACTATCCTGACATCAGAGCGAAGCCACCCACTCGAGACCGAGATCCCGACAAATAGAAGGAGGATGACCGAGCCATAGAGATCCTTGTTCATCAAGAGACATCCTGCAGCTG
Organism: Fusarium sp. AF-6; assembly: GCA_003947015.1. Lineage (NCBI taxonomy): Eukaryota > Fungi > Ascomycota > Sordariomycetes > Hypocreales > Nectriaceae > Fusarium > Fusarium sp. AF-6. The sequence continues at coordinate 19,938 of NKCJ01000073.1, read as the reverse complement.
AGCCCCGGGTCCTCTTTACCCACCTTCAAGGTGGTCCCTCGAATGCCTGAAGCACCTGCTGGTCTGATCGTTCGGCTTGTTGCCGATGTTGCCGTCGTTGCCGTCAACCGAGCCACTGTAGTTTATGGCCTCCATCGTACTCTACTTAAAATCGAGATAACTCTAGCAAGTGCCTGTAATGCAGCACACCCCTTCATGACGACATCCTCTAGTTCCTACTCTGAGAGAGTGGTGAGACGGGTGGTTGCCTGAAAAAGAGGACAACGGGCACATATGAGAAGTGAATGTGTGTGGTGAGAGAAACTGTTTAGTCAATAGAACCTGATGAGGAACGTCCAAATTAACTCCTGGCTAGAGAGAAAAGTTCACGCGGACCATTACTTGACACATGAATCTTCATTCTATGACCCCAACTGAGTCGTGTACTCAAAAACCCCGCCCGAAACAAACTCTGAATCGGAAATGCGGGGGTATTGATTGCGTGAGCCAAACTGCGCAGATAAGTTGGATCATATTCTTCCGCAGTGCATGCTAAGAAGAAACACTATATAAGAAGAGAACGAAATGAAGTTACTGTCCTTGTTTAACATACAACTGGGCAAGAAACTGTCTTGACTATGAAACTTCAGGGTAGCTACAGTAGCTACAGGGAGGGAGGGTGTCACAAAAGTGACTCACTTTGGCTTGGGCACCAAAAGTGTAACAAGCTAGTGACATCATGTTCCGTCTCGTCCATTCAGGTGTGTTTACGTATTCGTGTGATCCACTGTGATTGCGACTGTTCCCCGCCAAACACAGGCAAAATAATCCCTGTCCCTCCCCTCCATCATCACCGCTGGGCTTCAGACAAAGAGGCGACGGGTACTCCGTACGTACGCGCAAACAATGCCATTTAGATTGTTGGTCTTTTTCGTCCCTCTTGAAACATCTGCAACGTCCCGAGAAGTAGGGGTCAAAGAAGAAGAGAGTTATCTGCTGTTCCCCAACAAGTGTCCTGGTTTTCTCGCGTAACACGACTCCCCTGTTCAGCATTGAAACAGGACAGGCAGCAATTGCGAAACAAGGCCTGGTCATTGGTCAGTCACCTTAAAGCGCGGTGAGTTGGCTGTCGCAAACTGCCTGGTGAATATTTTCTCTCTCGACATCAGACCGCCACCTTGACAGCTCGTGCGTACCTATCAAACAAGCGCGACGTGCACCGCACACAGACCGCAAGCTTACCGATATTAGACGTATATGCCATCGCAGGGTCATGAGCTGCTCATTTCCATATTATCGGCCGTCGCTTAGGCGCAACGCCCACGCGGCTTTTGCTCAGCTCTCGCCAGCCCAACGGTCAACGCGTGAGCAGAGCCAGCTCACGCTCTGCCAGGCGACCCTGGAGCAGACACTTTACGTTGTTAATCCCGAGAGTCGTTTGGGAGAACAAATACAAGACACCATCGACGAGATACGGCGTCGCTTGCTGGTGATGCTGCCGGGTGAACAGGCCGCGCCCAAGCCCACAGTCGAGGCCGACGACTCAGAACCTCCCTCTTCACCCAACAGCAGTGTTTATACGGATGCAGCCGAATTGGCATCCGATGCAGGAAGCGAACAGACAGCGCCTTCCTCAAGAAATACCACTAGCATCGGCCTTGAAAGCCCGTTCGCACGTCTTCAAGTGAACAAAAAGCGTGATCGGAACGACGACGAGCGGTTAGAATCCCCAACAAAGCGCCGAAAGAAATTCCAAATACCCAAAGATAAAGAAGTCATTGTCATCGACTAGTTGTGAATCGACATGAGCCGACATTGTCTGGATCTGGGAGAGTTTAGAGGCATTGTGGTCTGATGAAGACCAGAAAGCGGATGTGGAGGGAAAGCCAGCCACGTGCTGTTTACGCTGGCGGAACTTGGGAAGCACTTCTTAATGTATCTATTTATCACGAGGCATGTACAAAAAGCGGGCAAAGACTGTCTATGGTACCCAGTCGGGGGGGTGATATCCTGGGGTATGTGGGTTAAGGAACGCGACTCGGTGGCTCTTTGGATTGCGAAGACAAAGGATGATATACCTACAGCGATTGTTTAATTCATCTTAATTGTCATAAAAGATTTGGCTATTGTTCTTTCTGCTTTGTGATATCAATATCGTGCAGACTGTTGAGTGTTGTCATTTACTCAACGCCTCATCGTCCATGGAAGCGTACCTGGCTTGAACTGAATGTTTAGACGCGACTTTTCTGGGATAAAAAGTTGAAAGGCGCATGGAAGGTCTTGAGGTGATTGGAAAGGCCAAAAGGCTCTTCTTTCACACGTGTTTGTCTCGTCTAAGCATTCAATAATGAGAACTCCAGGCCCCATGTAGCTCTCAAGACTCTTGAGCCTTTGTGTCTGTTGTAGTACATGCGTCTAGAAATGTGATAGGTACTAAAGCAATTATGCATGAATATAATATACTTGAATATTCTTAGCTTACACGGGTGACGGAAACCCCCTGTGTGGGAGCCATGATATCCAACTACGTGTGGCCTGGTGTCTCAATTTCTCTTCTCTTGATACTTCCTTTGTCGTCGATTTATTGCCTCTAATTCGCATTTTAAATCACATGCCTCCCCTGTAGCTCTAATTCCAACTTTGGGTATTGCCGTGGGTGAGAGTCTCGCTCGCTGCCCGTCGGGAATTTAGGATGTTTGACACGAGACGGGACATTGCCTATTCACCAACTTGACACCACATATCTGAAACAATAATGGCCTCTGGATCTCTCAGATGACATCAAATTCCATCTGCCCTCACCGGTATAGGCCTTGCACTCTCCACGGCTGTCACATACGACCATACCTACTGTAGACCACGGGATCCCGTCCGCTCTCCCATAGTTAAGCCAGTAAGGGGCGGATTAGTAGTTGGGTCGGTGACGACCAGCGAATCCCCGCTGTTGTATGTTTATTTTTGCCCTTGGGTGCTATAGATCTTTTTGCTGCACTCCTGTGGCTCTGACGTTGATGCCGGATGGCGATGAAAGCGGTAGCGGGGATTACAATGGCTTTGGCCGAACTCTCTCACGAGGCAAAACCACCGCGATGGCTAGTTAAACATTTGTTCCGTGACCTTCTGGTATGACGACTGGGATACAATCCTCTCACGTCATTTTCTTTTCGTGATTCGTTAAAATGTGCCCTGTGCGGGAAGAAAACCCCTCTGAGATAATCTCTCGCGGATCACTGCCTTGGTGGGTGACAGAAATAAAGCGTGCACGTAGTAGCCTGGGGCGGTTCTGCGGGCAAATGCTATGGGCGCTATATCGCTGATGTATGTATGCAATTAACTGCAAAGGAATGCAATTGAGTGCGGTCAGCATAGCCTCAGTGACGCTATCCTATTGAAGAACTGGGAGACTGGCTGCCTCCGACTGATGATCTCAACACCAGCTACCGCGATACCTCTGTGCAGTTTGAACGTTCTTTAGTGTCCTTTAAGTCCAAGGACTATCCTAAAAAAAAACTATTATCATGGCCCGCTGGCACGCATTATCCTGTGATTCCCCTCGGGTTCAAGTTGGGGGCGATTCCATCCCCAAATGCCAAGTCTGCGGTAATTCCGCCCAACATCTGCTTCAGCATCTCACGGAGCATCCTTCCAGTTCAATCCCGTCGATCCCACACGACGAGCCACCGGGGCAACTCAATCTGAGTTGGCCTTCGACTATAACATACACGAAGACCAAGCGGCATAAATGCGACTTCGAGTCCGGAGTGATGGAGCACCGCGCTTCAGCTTCGGGAGAAGCATCATCGGCCTGCCCCATCCTCTCTAAGGGATCTTGTCGACACGATGATTCGAATTCTGAAAGTTGGACGTCGCATATTCATGATCGAACTTTGGAAGCAGATGAATTTCGCTTGATTGCCCTGGCGGCTAGGGAGAATGACTCTCCCACTGAGGTGATTCATCTGATGCTGGAAACCTACTCAGATAGAGAATTCCCGGAATACGAAGCTGTTTCCTATACCTGGGGAGGCGAGGATGGAGATGCGACCTTGTAAGTTCGAGGCGGTATTCTTTGTCACCGCCAATTTCTTTCTCTTTTGTGCATGTTACAGCACTTTCTTGGGCCCAAGAGTCTAACCACATTGCTTCTAGGCGACACCCCGTATATGTGGGCGAATATTGGGACATCCTACTGCAGACTCGCAATTGCTGCGCCATGCTCCGCTACCTACAGCCATTGCAGGGTGAACGAACACTTTGGGTCGATGCAATATGTATCAATCAGAAAGATACAAGAGAGAGAGGTGAACAAGTCGCCAAGATGGGTCAGATATACTCTCAATGCCTTCAAGTCGTCCTTTGGCTGGGAGATGATATCGCAGTCAAGACCCCAAAGAGGTTCCCAACAAGGCATCGCTTCCACGAGCTCCAAAGCCTGCATATTTCCATGCCAACAGGGGAGACCTCGAACCCTCCGAACCGGCTCACCATCCAGAGGCTTCTTGAGCGCAGGTACTTCAGCAGAGCATGGGTCCTTCAAGAACTGGTTCTTGCGCCACGGGTTGTGATTCCCATCGGAGACAAGATATTCTCGGTGGACCCTTCAATGACGGAGTATTTGAATCAGTTGACAAGTAGTGCCTGGTCATGGGAAAAAACAAAAGCGCCTTGGTTTCAACACGTAACACGGGCCCTACTCGTACCAAAAAGCATTCCTGAGCTGTTATCGTTGGCTTGGAAAAGCAACTCTTCCGACGTTCGAGACAAGTTCTACTCTATACTTGGCCCTTACAGCTTGAGACCAAGCGGCATTCAAATTCAGCCAGATTACAGAATCTCTCTTCAGCACCTTGCAACCGGCTTCTTTGCCCACTGTATCATCAATGAAGGAGCCTCTCACCTACTCCTGAAGGCCTCGGGTGCTAACGTAGAAGCCGGAGTCCCGTCATGGATGCCGAACTGGAAGGACCCCGTTACCTGGGAGAAGCTCCTTGGGAATGAGGAGGAAGAAAACCCTAGCTGGGACCGCGTGGAGAAGATAATACCAGAATTTCACCACGACAATGTCGTACAGATACGGTTTGTCCCCAATCTAACTACTGACAATAATGCGCCGAAAAATATCAACAAACGACTTTGGTATCACGGCGCGACAGTGGATGCTGATTCAGGGGCCATAACGCTCAATCTCACAAGACTATCGACCATTGACCGCTTTGTGCGGGCAAATGAGAACCATGATTTCTCGTGGTACCGATTCCGCTGCACGAGCCATGGTGGCTATATCTCACTGGCGAGTCGAAGCAAACTCGATGCGCTGGTCGAAGTCGAAGATGAAGTCTACCTTTTTGACAACAATGCCACGGCGCCCACCTATCTTGTCCTACGACCCACGGGCAATAAACAGGAGTTTACACTGGTAGCGGCATGTCCGCATTTAGTTTGCTCGTTTCGCGACTATCCACTCGAAAGTCCTTGGACTCATCGCCAAGATCAAATGGTTGATGCCATACCGATCACAGATCTCCAGAAAAGCCTATATTCTGACCTCATAAAACTCCACAAGTCTCTTGACCAGACATTTGAGTTCGGTTCCTATAGGCTATCATTATTCCCGGGCATGGAAAAGAATCCTCAGTTGAGAGAAATATTTCCTCTTCTGCTCGGATTCATGAATGATCAGTTCAGAGAAAAGATCAAATCATGGGGAACCCTAGAGGAGGCTTACCTCAACGTCATACGACCATATTGTGAGTTGGCGGAAATATCACACGGCCGTGTCAGGGTTTCGTTAGGGAGAGACCCTCAAGATGGTAAACACAGGCCTTCTCCAGCAGGATGGGAGAGGATGCCAGCTCACTACAAGCCCGGGCAAGTTGTGGCAACGTGTCCCGTCAAACGTATTAAGCTCCAACTGGTCGAGACGGGTTTTCTGGATCAGCCTTGGATCCTCGGGTTCCTCACACGCCTTCAGGGGTCCGATGTTGGAGATAGGATAATGGACCCGCCAAGGGAAGAGGATCACCTTCAGAAAGCGAGTTATCGTGGACGGCATCAGGTCTTTGAGAGTCTGCAGTTAGACGGCAGAATACTTCAAGTTCGAATAGTTTAGATTGGGTTAGACCAACTTAATAACGAAGATAATTTAGCTGGATAGGTGAATTAAACGAATGAGCGCCAACGTTGAGTGACGATGAAGACGGCAACAACCCCGTGTCTGCCTCTCCGAGCTACCTAGTGAATGGTAATCTTCTTTGCCCTCGGACCAATACATGTCCCAGGCAAGTATCCGGTCCTGACTGGTCATATGCCGTTTCTTTTAGTGTCGCATGGAATTCACAAGACCAAAGCCGACAAAGCGACGGGGATCGGAGATATTTATGTTCCAATCAAATATTCAGGTGGTCTACTCACTCCAACAAACGTGCTCTTCGCCAATAAGTATTTCATTGATGAGGTGAAGACGATGGCCACCGATCACGTCTATTTTACCTCTCAGGCCATGACCACTCGGGTTCTTAGAAGCGGGATGCTGGCACTGACGCTATATAATACTACCTAAGCTTACTGGGCATGAGGTCTATACTTGCATAGCGAGGGCACCAATTCCCAACTCCACCATCATGCCCTGGGCCGGAGTTATCGGCCGAAGGAAGCCAATTGGTCAGATTCGTCCGAACACGACATGCTTGCCGAGTCAGTCAGTTGGCGTGGTTGAAAGTCGGAGATTGGAGGCATCCGCCGCTTTGAACGGCTGAACAAAACGTCGCGCGTCGAGTCGTGGAAGCCACTTGGACCGAACTTTTCCTCCTCTCCGAACAGTCCCTTTACTGTCACCTTGCCTCTCTTACAATGGACAACGCCATCATCTCGTCTATCGATGGAACTCCGCAATCCTATCCACGCCCTCCTGCACGAATGGCACCGCCCCGACATCCTGGTCTCCGGCCGAGAAAGGTTCGCAGGGGCACATCAAGCTGCTGGGAGTGTAGACGCCGGAAGGTCCGCTGCACCTTCGATGCCGGCACCACCATGTGCACTCCCTGCGAACGTCGAGGCGCGGAGTGTATTGGTCAGCAACTTCAGCCCAGTGGCCATGGCAACTCTCAGGGGCAGAGTGCTAACTACGATAACTTGTCTCGAAGCCTTGTGCGAGTCGGGCACTAGTAAGCGACCTTATCGGCCACGAGAATGAAGGTTCCTTGCCAAATGAGGCACCCTTCAAGCCGCGAGCAATACGGCCGAAGCTGTCCGATAGGCTTTCGTCCTCTTCTAGCGATCTTTCAGACAGTTCCTCGCATCTAAACGAACCGTATTCAGCCTTTAAAGACTGCACATCCCACGTTTTCGGCCATTCGAGGGAGGAAACAACACATGATGGAAGATCGCAACAATACAGTCAGAAAAATGCACTCGCGCCATCCATGAATGAGTACAACCATCTCAGCCATAGCCTGCTTTCTGTCATGCCACCGCCCGGCACCACCCAAGAGATCTTGCGTAAGGCCGGGTATGCCGATCTTCTAATCAAGATGATACGAAAGACCTATGGAGAATGCCCAGAATTCTCGGTCCAGGGCCAACCGCTTGCAAGCTTCGATATTCCCGATCCAACTGCACACCCGATCTCCATCGTCCGTAACCTTCTGCTGATTGCACTCAGCTTGCAGATCCGCGAAGAAGTCGTCCCTTCCAGTTCAAAGAACATGGTATTAAGCCAGTCAAGCAAGGAGTCCTCCCATCGCTACTTCAACGCTGCCACTCGCAATGTTACTTCCAAGGATCAGCTTGTCACATCTCCAGAAGGACTCGAGACGCTCATGCTTGAGGGGCTTTACCAGATAACCTCGGGAAACCTCCAACTGGGATGCCTCACATTTCGTCGGGTAATAGGAATTGCACAACTAATAGGTCTTGCTTCCGAGAGCCAAGAATGTGCCGAGTCGGACTGGGATCCGACTAAGACTTGCACAGTATCGACGTCTTCATTCCTCTGGTTCCGTCTCAACTACAGCGACCGTTTTCTGTCCCTTATCATGGGGCTCCCCTTCGCCACTTCTGGTGATGGCTTTGCTTCTCCCGAAGTCCTGGCGGCAGATGCACCCATGGGAAGGCTAGAACGAATGCACACCGTCGTCATGGGACATCTTATCTCAAGAAATCAGCGTATTGCCCGTGCAGAGAACACACAACACGCGTTGAGGACGGAAGCAAAAGAGACTCAGCACATTGACGAAGAGCTCTTTCAGATTTCCGCCCAGTTTCCCCGGAAGTGGTGGCTCTCACCACATCTCGAGAGGCTTATGCCCCAGGCTGCAGACTCAATGAACGAGACGTTGAGGCTCTTCGCACAGATGAATCAGGCTCATTTGTTGCTGGCCCTTCATGTACCATACGCCATGCATGCATTTTCAGCAGGGCCCCAGCCTGACTACAGTTACAACATGCAGAACACCATTCAAGCCAGCCGGGATCTGTTATGCCGTTTTGTTCTCTACCGCGAATCCAACCGAATGCCAGTGTGTTGTCGTGTCCTTGACTTCAAGGCCTTTACTGCTTCAGCGAGTCTCTTGTTAACCCATATTAACGGACATCACCTCGGCCACAGAAACACAATCAGGCATCATCGACAGGAAGATTTGGGGGTTGTCGAAATGGCGGTTACCAATATAAAGGCCCTCACGAAGCTGTCACCGATATCTCAAGGCAAGACTCAGGTACGGATCCTCGAGGCTTTAATAGACATTGAAGCCCGGGCGGCTGAAGGCCTGTCATACTCCATCCAGATCGATAGCCGATGGTTCAGTGGTGAATGTTCCGTGCTGGGTCAAGGACAACCATTCGAGTTTGGCGCGCCATTTTTTGGGAGGGTCAGGATCCATAGCTTGGCGACGGCCGAACCTGCGGCCATGACAGATTTGGGATTATCGATCTAGGCTTTTGAAATGATGCCAAGCACTGTGAGCCGCGACCCAATTAGGGGGTTGCTACCGGAAAAGCAGTTGCCCCTCGGATATCCTAGTCTATCTATCCCAGGAAGCCTTTCGGCGATGGAGACTATGAGCGCTAGTTGCCAGGGATCAAACGGCTGGCCGATCTCCTACGCTGATTGTGAGAGCTCCAATGCTGTGTATGAGAGCACCATGAACTTCTAAGCTCTTATTGGAGAAAGTGCAACATGTCCACCAAACTCAATCCTCTATTGCCACTGCCGGGGGCGTAGTGGAAGTACGGCAGGGTAATATCGATGAGTTCGGAGGTTCCAAACACCAGGGGCTCGGCTTTTATGGCTTTAGCGGAATGGATTCGGACATTCAGACCAATGAGACATCAATATTGTCATAGTTAGATCAAACGACGTGGCTCGGGAGCAACACCCATACATAGACCAATGAGAGCTCAAGCTTGTCAGATTCGACCGAACGAGATAGCCCGGAGGTACAGATGCGTTTCTCTATTCATGGGTACTGCTAGTGGGGTTTCAATGTATTCGTGTAGTACCACAAGGGGTCTAACGCAACGAAGCAGGCCGGATTCTACAATGACCGAGGCTGTGAGGCGTAAGAATGTGGCATTATAAAAGCATCAGCAAGGTATTCCAAGCCTATAACCAAATACAGGGTAACAACTGCACTACCTTGACTTGAACACACTTATTTTCCCCCCAACCACACATCACTTGCATTATGGCTCCCAACACCTTCACTTCGAGCAGTACCGTTGATGAAGTTGAATTTAGTTGGAACATAGACAACCTTCCAACGAAGTTGCTTATCAACAATGAGGTCAGTGCCAACTAGGGTGATGCCTGATACACCTAGTCCCCTCCCTATTAACGAGCGTTGGGTCAGGCTAAATAGTCGTATATTGTTTAGTACGTTGACTCCAATTCGGGGAGGTACCTCACCGTCTTCAATCCCAAGGATGGTACCAATGTCAGTGATCAGGTCTCGCTCGCAGACGACAAGGATGTCGATGACGCCGTCAACGCAGCTGAAACTGCGTTCCCAGCCTGGCGGAAAACCCTCCCAAACGTCCGGCGAGACATGCTCCTCAACCTCGCAACCCTCGTCCTCAAACACGCCGATTCCCTGTCGGCGATGTCCCGCCTCACCTTCGGGGCGCCTGTCTCTGCCATAGGGGCTTTGGAGGTTGCCTTTGCTGTCGATGTGCTGCGATATTTTGCAGGATGGACCGACAAACTGGCAGGGGCAACCTATCCTGAGGAAGACGGCTTCTTCAAGTTTGTTCGCCAGGAACCCCTGGGGGTTACCGCAGGAATAATTCCCTGGAACGCGCCAACTGGCGGCGTTTACGCCAAAGCGGCTCCTGCTCTTGCAACCGGCAACTGCATTATTCTCAAGCTATCGGAGAAGACTCCTTTCGCCGGCCTAGCTATAGGGACAAAGCAGCCGGGTTTCCTCCCGGCGTTTTCCAGATACTGTCAGGCGATGGCAGCACAGGAGCTCTGATAGCGAGCCACATGCGAATCCGAAAGGTCTCCTTTACTGGCTCGACGGTTACCGGAAAGAATTCAGGAAGCGGCAGCTCGGTCGAATCTCAAGCGTGTTACGCTGGAGTTGGGTGGGAAAAGTCCAGCACTAGTATTCGACGACGCGAATCTCGAAAATGCCGTCAACTGGTGCGTCAACGCCTTCACAATGAATACCAGCCAGGCATGCTTCGCTGCTACTCGGGTTTATGTTCAGTCCGGGATCTATGATGCCTTTGTGAGCAGCTACAAGGCCCTGATCGAGGAAAAGACGAAACTAGTGGGCAACCCTGACGATCCGGCCACTCTCATCGGACCGCTGGTGGATGAGTCGCAGTTCAACCGTGTTCTGGGCTTTATGAACCGTGGCAACAGCCAGGGTAGGCTTCTCATCGGTGGAGGCAAATTACATGATAAGGTGAGGGCTCTTTTTAAGCGGGGTTATTTTCATCAGAGTCCTGAGTTTCGCTGACCGTTTGCTAACAGGGCTTTTTCGTGGCACCCACCGTCTTCCTTGATGTGCCTGAAGATGCAGAGATCATGCGCCAAGAGATTTTTGGCCCAGTCGCGATCATCAATAAGTTCGAAACGGAGGAGGAGGCAATAACCCTCGCAAACGACACCAACTATGGTCTAATGGCAGGAATCTTCACAAAGGACATCACGCGGGCAATGCGGTTCTCAGCCGAGCTGGATAGTGGCATGGTTGGGATCAATGCAGTCAGCACTGTCTTTTGGCAGGCACCTTTTGGAGGCACCAAGGAGAGCGGCATCGGGCGCGAGAATGGAGTGCACGCTATGCGGTCCTTCACGGAGCCCAAAACGGTCTTTGTCAACATGAACGCGTAAGACACGAGGGAAAAGAGGTGTATTAGAGAGCTCACTTTCAGGTCTCTTTTCACGATGTTAAAGTATGGACTTGACTATCACCACAGCAATGTATACATATTTCGTTCAATCAGACAGCATCATTAGAGCCGATGGCCCATAGCGGAAGCCAGGTTTCTCGTCCTCCCATCCAGGAATGTACCAGTGATATCGTATCACACTGCGTACTCGTATTGTCGCTCAACTATTTCATTACGCAACTTACTAGTTGGGGAAATGGTTTGGACGGAGTGCAGATAACATGTCGACGTCGGGAGCAGCCCTCTAGCTCGTATCCTTGCAGCACTGTTTCTTGTTGGCCTTATGGTAGCCCGAGTTTTTGTCTGCAATGCTTGGAGCGACTTGAAGGCAGGAATCTCCATCTTACTTGCCTCAACAAGCACGTTATTGATGGCCCCGGCAGTTCCGACAAATAGAAAGGTGTTGGGATTGGCCATAGCTGGTGTCATGTAGGGCTGCTTAACTACCTAGTAACAATGCATGCTGCATTGATCCGCTAGCCTTTATTCGAATAGGCATGCCAGTGCCCGTGTCGTGTCCATATCACCACCTGCCATTTAATAAGGGACAGGCATCAATGGCATTCTATAGCCGTGTGTTAAACTGTAGTGGATACACTACAGGCCCTATTAACCTTTCTTTTGGGACGGCAATCAAGATAAGACGAGGGGATGTCAATTGCTCTAGCCTCGGTATTGCAACAGTTCCAGTTGATCTGTCGGGTCCTGTGTGACGTGTTCATCACATGCAGCAGGACTGCAGCAGCACTATTGACGAGCCGAAGCGTCCCGATGCGACATGGCCCACAACACGGACATCCATACCAGCATATATCCCGCATGTCCCGCATACCCGAACGAGTGGGATAGAGACACCTGTCAAGCGTGCGTTAGTCTGCACCTTTTCCTTGGTGCGGCGGTTACGGGTAATGGTGGGGTTGCAGCGAATGCAACAACACAACTGCAGATATGCTGAAGAATGCCCCCATGCGGGTTTGTGGATGGATGCATATGCGTTTTGCTCCTCTAGAGAGGAGAACTTCGTCTTGACGAGCAAAACTAACGTCCTTAGCTACATATACGGATTCAAACTAACCATGCAATGGAGACTCGCCTACGCTTTCCAAGATATCAGTCTACCTGCGCCCCCTCTTCTCATTCATTCATCCCCTCACTTTGCGCCAATCAGTTAGAAAGTGTACGGGGAACTCCGTAGAGTAATATGGAGCTAAATTACTGTATTGAAGTAGATAAGAGGTCGCCTGGGTACCGACTGAACGGTTCAAGCCTTCATGTCCCTTACCCGCCATTTGTTGGTCTTGAACTTCTAAAGGGCCCAAACGACCTCGACCTCCAAGCATAGTGAGGTCATATTCGCAAACCATCATTACTCTTTGTGGATACTTGTCCAAACTTGCAACATGCGCGTTGCTGTCATTGGAGGTGGCCCTTCTGGCCTCGTCCAGCTCAAAACACTAGCAACTGCCCATCAGTATTTCCCATCAACGGAACCCTTTGAACTTAAGCTTTTCGAGTCCTACGACAAGCTTGGTGGTGTTTTTCTGCATCACGTTTATGAGGATGCTGAGCTCGTCTCCTCAAAGTTCCTCACTAGCTTCTCTGACTTCCGTCCCCGCCCCGAAGATGGTGACTTCCTCTCATCCGGGCGGTACAGAGAATATCTAGAAGACTACACCACACATTTCAACTTGTGGCCATACATCCATCTCAGTACCCGTGTCACGGGCGTCAGGAGAGGAGATGTGAGCGAACATGTCGTCAGTTACATGGGACCTGACGGCAAGGAGATTGAATGGGAGTGTGACGCCATCGCCGTTTGCTCAGGCGTCCACTCAAAAGCTCATATCCCAGATATTCCTGGCATTGAGAATGTCCCCGAAGTGATTCATTCACAAGACTTCAAGAAGCGTGAGCAGTTTGGCACGGGCAAGACCGTCATGGTCCTGGGTAGCGGTGAGACTGGCTGCGACATGTGCTATCTCGCCATCACGTCCCCTACCGAGAGAGTCGTTTTGTGTCATCGGGATGGTTGGATTGGTGCTCCTAAGCGCGCTCCAGGACAGCGATTCCTACCATGGTTGCGTGGAGACCAAGACTATGACACACCCCAACTACCCATTGATGTCAGCCAGGTTACTCTTTTTGACACCATGTATGTCCATCCTATGGTTCGAGACACCATGATTGTTTGGGACTATTATCACTTCCTTGCTCTGCCTGCCGGATGCTGGATCTGTGGCGGCTCGAAATATGGTGTCGATCAATATGTTGGTCAGATCTTTAGTGAGCGTTTCCACGCCTCACGATGTAAGTCAACTTGGTGCGACTTCTGATAGCAAGTACATCGCTAATACCGCCCCAGTATTCTGGAACAAGGCTTGGCAGCGCATCCAGAACAACGTCTCTACGCCATGGCGTCCGACCAAGTGGACATTGGCTACCCGTATCCGCCGCTTCTTCTTTAACACGGCCATCGTCCCAGCCAAACGCACTATCGACGTTGCCCCTTTCCCCTCTCACATCACACCAGACGGTGTCGCCCACTTCCCTGACAACGGCCGCCCGGAGGCTAAGCGCATTAGGGAGACCATCGTCAAGCCCGACATGATTGTCTTTGCAACTGGCTATGTCCCTCACTTCCCCTTCCTCAACACTGAACACAATACCGGGCGCCGTCCTTATCCTGTGTCTCACGATGCCGATGTCCGCCAGGTTTGGTCCTCAAACGATCCTACCGTTGGCTTCATCGGCTTCGTGCGCCCCGGTTTTGGTGCCATTCCTCCCCTCGCTGAAATGCAGTCTATGCTATTCGTCACCCATCTACTCGGCCGTATCACCCGCCCACTGCTGAAGGATGACGAGTGGCACTACCGTGTGATCCACGCGCCCAGCGCCCGTGTCTCCTACGGCGTCGAGCACGACAGCTATGCCTACCAGCTCGCCAAGGACTTGGATATGGCCCCTTCATTCACCGATATCCTCCGCATCTCCCTCCACACACCTCGTGGTTGGCGACTCCCCTACATCTGGGCAGGTGGTGCCAGCTTCAACGCCAAGTTCCGTTTGGTCGGGCCCTGGAAGTTTGACGGCGCTGCCGAGACCCTCACAGGCGAGCTGTGGGAGACCATTTCTCGCCGCTCAGGCCTCTTCGGCAACATTCCCATGGTCGTTGTCCCCGTCATCTACCTCGGCGCTATCAACCTATTCTACTTCATCTACGCCCTTTTCTGGGGAGCTCTAGCTAGTATCGGGCTTGCTAAGCCCCCAGTCCCACGCAATGATGTCAAGAGGAAGTTTGAGGAGTTGGCTCAAATCGAACACATGAAGATGAAGCAGGAAGCTGCTATGGCAGGAGATGTTAAGGTGAAGATATTCCATTAAGATTAAGGAGACTACTGGCCTTGCATATGGAATCTTGAGTGGCCCATGCAATGCCAACGTGTGAAGGGAAATGAATTTGCACATCATCATGTTGAACAAGAACAATCTGTGTAGTAGAGGCGATGGTGGCTGGAGGCATTTGCCACTACCTATTTTCTATGGTTTGTCATCTTCGTTTGGAAGAGAGTACGTTCTTTTTATCGGAAGGCTAGGTTTCTACTGTCTTTAGCTCTGAGTGTTTGATGCCAGTTCCCAGAATCCTCAATATTTATTTTCCATTTCATATAACGATCATCTTGACTGTTACTTTGTGAGCTTGCCTCAATTTGGAGGAACTCGACTGTGTTGTTGAACTTTATCGTGTTTTAGGGGCCCTATTGGGACCCTGGAGCCGGAAAAGTGGTGTTTATGGCTGCCCGTCGTTTCCCTCTTGCGCAGATGGCAGATGAACAACAAGGATTCCTTGGCACACGAGGTGTCGGTCGGCAATGACATGGCAACTCTTTGGTTAATAGAAGTAAAGATACCGGCAGTTACTGTTTGACCAGTAGAAAACGTAGTCATTTGGACAATGGGCAATGGATATGATATTCCAGCCTTAACTTACACCAGACAGACTCTGTGACTCTACAACCAAAGGTTACACTAGGTAGTCATGCATTACCCTACCTGTCGATCACGCGACTCATATAATGAGCGATAGAGCAATATCACTATTCAGCCAATAGCAGCATGATATAACGAGTAAAATATTCAAGAGGTTGCATTTAACCCTTGCTGTGACTTTCTTTTAGGCCTGCCTTCTATATCTACTCAGTCAAGCAGCTCTACCAATGGACTCTTTGCTAGGCTCCTCTCTAACCCATATATTGGTTTGCATCTTTGGTCTAGGCTCTAGTGGTATATCACTATTGTCGCTTCGTGATGGGGATGGTGCTCGTGGCGATCGAGGGAAGGTATCGTGGCGGAATCCGCTGTTGTTATATGCCAAGTTAGACCCGGACTGGGCGTATGAGGACGCCACGTTGGCCTTGTTCTTGTTGAAGAAGTATCCGTATATCGATCGACTCAGGGCCAGGTTGGCGCCAACGATGCCGAGGCATAGCTCGAGGTTGGACCAGATGGCGGTGATGGCATAGACCCCTAGGAACAGGCGGTTGTCAGTACTAGTTCTATCGAAACGCAGAAGGATTCCAGCTTACAACTGAGGTCTGATGTCTTAATGCCCAGAGACGCTGCTCGGGCAATGCCGAAGCCGGTAGCGCTGTCGATCGTGCATGTCAGTGAATGCGAGGCTGGACCGTGCCGTCATGCAGGGACCTACATCAAACCAAGGCTCATCAAGGCCCAGACGGAGATCTTCGTTTTCAAAGGAAGCCGTACTTTCCAGATGACGAGCATGGGTAGCAGGGAGCAGATGATGTCGGTGACGATCGAGTATGCTGGGCGGTATGGGTCAGAGGTCTATCAGTCTGTCCCTGGCCGTGAGACATACTGATGGTCAAGTAGACGGCGTAGATGCGAACCCGTGCATCCCAGCACTTCCCAGAACCTGTCCAGTACGCTTCCACAGGGTCACATTCAGCTAGAAGAATGATGATACATCCGAAGTTCGTAACGACCAAGCCCGCTATGACGGCCCAAGCGGACCATCTCAACCCCCTCGAGTTCTTGATCCGTAGTAATAGCAGAAGAATAGAGACTTTGAGAAGGCATATGCTGGCGAAGAGTAAAATCTGGGCGATCCATCCGAGCATATTGTTCCGGACATAATTCTCGGTTGGGATGTACCATCTGTGTCGGCCGTTTCCAATGCTGATCTGGACGACCTGGGTTGCATATCGAGCGATTCCTAGAAAGGTGACAATGACCATGGTGTAGTCATCCCATTCTAGACATCGTAGGGCCGATCGTACCCAAACGCGCAAGCCTGTTGTGATGATGACAAGCGCGATCAGCACACTAGAGACGCCGAGCAGGACGGGACCGACATTTTCATCAGGCGGCAGTGGATCTGGGGGCGTTACAGCCGACATGCGTACTGTAGTGAGTGCAAAAGCTAGCGAATGATCGCAGAAGAGGGAATAAGAAAGGAACAGACCAACAATGCCGAGTCAATGCTGTAGTTAAGTAAGAGTGCAACACCTATCCCACTCACACGCCGCATATTACAAAACGGAAAACGGCATGCCAGTCCAGAAAAGGCATCTGAACATTTCGGCAGCGATTCCGAGCCAGCCATGTTTTCCCCCAGCCGTCAAGTTGTTGTCTCCTCCGCCCGATGAGGCAATAGGGCTAGTGTCTGACATCTGGGACAATTCTGCAGCCGCGGCCGTGCCGCTGATTGCGGGGGAGGATTGCTACTATGATCTGAGTGCTCGTCGGCTTGTTCTGCAAGGGCAAGGACCCTTGTTTGTGGACTGAATGCAGGGGCTTTAGTGATGCTTTGTAGCGGCCTCTGTGGGCATCCTTGGATTGTCCAGAGTCTCGCTGTGGAAACAGCTTACCCATCACTTGGGCTTTCACATTCAGAGATATTGCCATGTCCACTTTATCTGGGATCTATAGTGAAAGGATCAAACGAGATGTCCATTTCTACATGACTCATGCGTAGATTCATCCCATCTTGACTTGGCCGCGTCAGAGGCATTTCCTTGCAGGCAGGGGTCCCGAACCGAGAAATAAGGTTTGCAACGGTTAGCATAGAATGCAACATAGTGCCGGTTGCTACCAATGTCAAGAAGCTTTCTACAGGGATCTTGATTCGCCGTGACGGCCCGTCCCAAACCCCAAAGAACGATTCCGCCGGGCCTTTGCAGATACGAAAGGAAGGTGTCTTGGCTACCTTACCCCTGTTTGTTCCAGTCCGGCACTCGTCCCGCTCATGGCCTCACGTCAAGGGACAAGTGCATCCTCCGCTAACGGTCAACTAACAGAGTCCAATTTCCCCAGCATGCCGCGTCGGAGCCTTCCAGCTGCCCAGACAAGCAAGACATGATTCCGGATGAACCGCACAGTCTACAGGGGTTCTACAACCCGTTACAAATACGCGCTTCTTCCACTTCAACTCTCTTCGCCCCCACGACAGGCAAGTCTTGAATAAACTTTTCCCATTGTCGGATCAACCCCTCTTCGGTTGCAGCCATGCTTGTCAAGTCGTATTTGTGGGTTGGCTTCTCTGCAGCTGCTCTCGCGGCCCGGCCTCAGCAGCAGGCATACGACTATGTGAGTCCAAAACCTGCCTTAGCCTACCTGCAGCAACTGCATCTGAGACGCAGGTGGCAAAAGTGACACATTTGGCTAATACTTGTGGCTTACAGATCGTTGTCGGAGGCGGCACTGCGGGAGTGGCTGTTGCCGCTCGACTGAGTGAAGGCCTACCCTCATCCAGTATCCTCCTCGTCGAGGCTGGCCCCGCTGCCTGGGATGAGCCCAAGATCAACATCCCAGGCATGAAAGGTTCAACCCTGGCGACCAAATACGACTGGAATTTCACGACAGTTCCACAGTCTGGTGCCAATGACCGCGTCTTCCCAGTGAACCGCGGCAAGGTCCTCGGTGGCAGCTCTGCCCTCAACCTGATGACCTATGATCGTGCCGCAGCGGCAGAGTACGACAGCTGGGAGGCCCTAGGCAACCCTGGGTGGAACTGGAAGACCATGATCAAGGCGATGATGAAGTCCGAGACCTTTACCGGCAAGAACACCGACACATACGGCTCTGCGGGTGTTGGTGATAGTGGTCCAGTGCAGGCTGTCATCAACCGCTTCATTCCCGACCAGCAGGAGACTTGGATCCCCACTATGAACAAGCTTGGAGTCAAAACCAACCTTGAGTCCCTGGGCGGAAACCCCATTGGTGTCATGTACCAGCCGAGCAGCATTGACCCGACAAGCTACAAGCGATCCTACAGCGCCAACGCTTATCTGAAGATCGCTGGGTCCAACCTGCGAGTCCTCACGGACACTACCGTGGCTAAAGTGAACCTGGCAAAGAGTGGCTCGCAGCAGATTGCCACTGGCATCACTCTTCAGGACGGAACCGTCATCAGGGCGCGCCGAGAGGTCGTTCTGTCAGCCGGATCAGTTCAAAGCCCTGGATTGTTGGAACAGTCTGGCATCGGTAGCAAGTCCGTCCTCTCCGCCGCAGGCATCAAGCAGGTCATCGACCTGCCGGGTGTCGGCGAAAACCTCCAAGACCATCTCCGTGTCATGAGCTCGTACCAGCTCAAGCAGGAGTTTACTTCTTTCGACATCCTTCGCAGCAACCCTGTCGTGGCCGCTGCCGAGTTGGCTCTTTGGAATGCCGGCAAGCGCTCTCTGTATGACTACACTGGCAGTGCTTATGGCTTCACCACATGGAAGCAGGCCCTTGGCAGTGACCGGAACCTTGTCGCTCTAGCCAAGGAGGCCGCTGGTAAGGATGCAAGCAAGGTTGACAAGAAGAAGCTCGAGTTCTTGAGCAACCCCTCCATTCCTCAACTCGAGGTCATCTTCTCAGATGGTTACACCGGCGTCAAGGGTTACCCAGCTAGCGCATCGCCTCTCTTTGGAAAGGGCTTCTTCTCCCTCATCGCCGTTATCATGCACCCTCTCAGCCGAGGCAGCATCCACATCAACCCATCCGACCCTGCTGGAAAGCCCGTCATCAACCCCAACTACCTCAGCAACGCGCACGACCTGGAGGCCGTTACGCAGGCCGCCAAGTACTGCCGCAAGATCGCCAACACAGAGCCAATGCGGTCAGTGTGGGAGAGTGAGTACGAGCCCGGTCTGGACGACGTGAAGACGGACGAACAGTTCAAGGACTATGCTCGGAGGACCACACTCAGCATTTTCCACCCTGTCGGAACATGCTCCATGCTTCCCAAGGCTGATGGTGGTGTCGTCGACCCCAAGCTCAAGGTGTATGGTACTAAGAATCTGCGTGTCGTTGATGCCAGTGTTATGCCCCTGTTGATTTCTGCCCATATCCAGACGGCTGTCTATGGTATCGCGGAGAATGCGGCGAGATTGATTATTGCAGATGCCAAGAGTTATTGATTAGCAATGTACGGAGGCAGGGCCAGAAAGTTTTATCCTGCCAAGATACTAGTGCCTATTAGCGCGCTATAAAAAAGCAAGGAAACCATATTATTAGCCTCTATACTAAAATTATATATAGATCTTCCTTACTGGCTTT
>NKCJ01000737.1:0-13022 GCA_003947015.1 Fusarium sp. AF-6 | reverse complement strand
TGCATACGATGCTGGACTCAGGACCTCCATCAGCAGTATCTAGATCGTCTGTGTCATCGACACATTAGACTCGTCGGCTCTTGCTGGGATGGCGACGCGACGGCCGGAGTAGTCTACGGCGCGCGCCCCAGGCGGGATTGTCGCAGCATCGAGACGGGAAGCCACAGAGGGGTCGGAGAGAGGGGATGGAGGGCTACGTGAGACGAGAGAAGGCTCTCTGGGCGCACCCGACGGACGGAGAACCAACAAAGTACATTTGTCTAGCACTGAAACCTGACGATTTTGCAGGGATGCCTCAGGCTTCACGGCAGATGGTGCCGCGGATCCGCGGGGAAATGCCGTGGTTGATTTGATCGCTGCTGGCGCATGCGATCGCAAAATCCTGGTTCCAGCTAAACTGGACTGATGAGAAAAGAGACAACTTTTGCATGTCATTATACTAGACTAGCTTGAGGAGTACACTCTTCTTGGCAAGGTTTTTAGGGTCATTTAGTTGATGACATGTCTTGACATTCTTGAGAGATCAGCTTTTGCTGGGCTGAATTAGTTCGAGTCATGAACAAACGGGACATTTTAAAAACTGAGGATGTTAAAAGTTGTTGGTTTAAATTCTTTGGGTGGCCCTCTCGAAGACTCCACAAGCCACCCTGGGGTTGCCACGTTTTTCACACCTGCAACTCTTGGTAAAGGGCTGATTCCGGACCATTTACATACGATTGCGGAAAGATGCCGCTGGCAAGAAAACCACATCTGACTTTTAAACCTCCATGTAGACAAGTGTCTCCCAAAGGGGTATGATCTACAAGAGAGGATCGACCTTTTTCACGGTTATCAGTGGATTAACTTTAATGTCAACTACCTCCCTATCCTATACCTAGAATGTCACTTGTCTAGAAGTAATTTGACATTGGGTTACATGTTGTGAGGATCTTTGCATGTGCCCTTCTAATCTATAGGACCAATTGAGTGCCTCATGATTGCCTAGGTGGGTAGTCAACTCCGGAGGTGTCTAACTGACAATTGTTTCGGGTAGCGTTGACTTATGATCAACCATGCACTCTCAAAATGTCATCGGGCTATTTGGCTCGATTCGGGCATTACACTTGCCAGCCGACAAATCCGAGATCGAATCAGTTCCACATCTTCCAGTCGGTAGAGATGGAACCATGAATCATGACCAAGATATCTCTTGCGTCTATATCCACGCCAAGGTCCCCCAAGTGCACGTCTCTAATCCTGTCTCATCGGGTCCACAACTCAGCCAAGCCGTTAATTGGCGGGTCAGGCATATTTTAAAAAAGGCGTGTACTTAGTGAGATCGAGTTCTTGGTCAACCAGTTGATTGGATATAGACGCATGTGCCCACTTGCAAAAGATGTCGGTGAAGCAAGCCAGGCGGGCAAGCACTGCGAGCAACAAGGCAAAACAGGCACACCATCTCTGCTTGCTTGCATCTTCGGCAGAGAAACGCGAGGAGAAGTGTGCATGACGCAGGCCCACATGGCTTCAGCGATCTTCAATAGATATCATCTTATCTGGATCGGATTGGACGCCCGGCTGGGCAGGAGGAGGCCATCTACATACAACCAACTTACCCATACATACCGACACATACAGGGAGCCCCCCGGGTTGCAAAAAGCACAGGAATCACTCCCAGCCAAAACTGCACCAAATAGGTGGGGTTGATTCCCGTGTTTTTTGCAACCCCCTAGGGAGCCTTGTGAGGAAGAAAGAGGAGTCATTTTCGAGTCCCACAGTGTCTCGGCAAATGCTCAGCCAGCCACTTTCAACGCTCAACGACTATCCTTACATTGCCTAATATCTCTCAGGTGCCACAGGAAAGGGCTGTGCTGCCTGATCAGCCCCTCGAGGCACTATCGTTCAGATCAGGCTCTCCAGCCTCTCGTACGAGACCGTTTTTTCGACATGCAGTCATCGTACGAGGTGTGACGGTTTATACAGGTTCTTCTTAGTCAAGTTACTCCGGATACAAGTGTAGGGTGGGTGGCCATGAGTTGGAGGCTGAGGGGAGTGTTCGCTGATATTATCATGAGTAACATATATTGTCTCTTTGGTTATCCAGAGAGTGGTAATATGTAGTAAACCAATACTCGCTGCATGCTACAGGTCGGCCGCCACGGCAGTCAAGCGTCTCCTCGGACATTGACGCAATGATGTTGTCCAATGTGGATCATGCAAATGTCTTGGCAACGGGACGAACTCGATTATTGCTGACTACCCATGTTTCCATTGCGTATGAGTTGGTGCATATAACTGTCACGGATGTGGCCCAGTTTCGCTACAATGCCTGCCGGGGACTGGTGCTTCTGGGGCTTGACTGGTCGTTTACTACACTCGACCATGTTGATGAGTCTCCCCGATGAAGCGTGTGCCTTCCCTATGCATTCAAAAAGAAGCAACGTCCAGAGCTTGGATATAACTTCGATAATGTCTTCCTCGAGGAACAAGTATTGAGTTGCTGAACATGGACACAGCCGGCATGACTGCAGTACCAGCCTTCGAACTGCGCCCCATGAAGGATTCGAAGAGAGGCTGGGGTGAGAAGAAACCCCCGCAACATATCACCTAAGTACTGGATTTCATCTCCTCTGGCATGTTTTGGTGAAGGGATCGGCGCAGCTTGCTTAAGCTGTCAATTGAGAACAGGGACTTGAGGTGGTGCTAGTAGGCTCTGATACTGATATGGTCTTCCCGGCCGAGAGCCTTTCACGAATAGTAGAAACACGGCCATGACAAATCTACTCAGATCATAAGACTAGCAGCCTCTACGATTAGAATTCGTTAAGATGAAGAAGTATCACCAAGGTATGAGCTTGGTCGTCTGTTCCTTATGACACGGGACCTAATTATCTGTCTTGCTTGCGATTCCTACCTGTACTACATTATCAGATTACGTTCGACATAGTCGGTAACCAGGCACGAGACGATATGTCAAGGGCTTCTCAGAAAATGGATGAAATGGTGCATGCATTTGGAATCATCCATACCCTATGCCACACGCGCAGATCAGGCTCGGATTTAGATCACCACGAATAGTTTCCCACTTATAGAAGGATTAGATGAAGTTGCCGTAGGATTATTAGTACAGCTGCCTGGTCGTTATCTTCAGTCAGCTCAAGTTCACTGCCACGTGGTTCGAGAATAGCATCCACATGGTGAGGCTGATGGTGATCTAATTAATACGAGATACGAATAACTATTGAGAACTATAAAAATAAACATGAAAGAACTTTGAACCTTGTGTAATTCGGGTATTTTTACCATATGTACCCAATCTATGGAATCAATAGTATCTCTTCATGCCAGGGTCAAATGTGGCCATGTTCGCCCGTCTCCTTTTCCTCGATAGACACAGCACACGAGTTTCCTCGTCTCGGTAGGTCGCTTATTAGGTTGAGCGGGGTTTGCGCCTGTCACATACCACACGTTGAGCAGCATTTCCCTAGTCAGGGGGAACATGGCGCATTTTTTGTGGTATGCTTCCTGTGACGCCTCAGCCTTGTGTGATGAGTGATTCGTGATCTCCACAGCGAATGCTCTCTGTTTCTCTGAAATGTGATTCTTGGCACAGGAATGCACTCTTATCATGAATGATTGACACACGATGCACGCACGATTATAGGGTGCCACTGTGAGTAAGCGGGTTTCTAAGAATAGATACAAGAGGATCCATGGCTTTTATTGGGACTTGGAGGCAGATCTCGTCTAGGGAGCAGTAAAGAGAGACAACGAGATGAACCAAAGCAACCATCCATCTTTGACATGGAAGACAGGGTTGCACCGGTCAGCGAGCGAGCGAGCGAGCGGCAAAACAGCCTGAATAGACCAAGTAGTTTGTTGTTTTTGGCTCTTTGCAGTGCAGTGCAGCGCAGTGCAGGACACCATCTCGGAGGAGTGTTGTCAACACACACTTTTGAACCCTCCTCGCTTATTGAGTCCGACCGACGCAGGGAGAAGGAGAAGGAGGGGAACTCGGAGAGAATGATTGAATGCATCCCTCAATGGCTGGCGCCTCCCCCGTGGCTTGGCCTCTGGGGTCTTGGCGAGACATGCGGGCATCGCAGAATGGCACCTCGACGGGAAGGCCAAACGACCCAGCAGCTGGAGAATTCCACCAACCCCAACAAGCCTGCCAAAAACACCCCCCCTGTCGCTTACATCATTCCGGTAAAGGACCTTGTCTCTCTGTTCTTTTCTTCTTGCTTGCTTGTCCGTCGTGAATTAGGGGAACGGGCTGTTTCTCTCCTGTCTCGGGCCATCTCTCTTGGATCGACTGGTGCGTCACGTTGGGCGGCAGAGACATACTGGGGTTTCACTATTCGCGCCATAAGACGTCCCCTGGCTGAGCCGTTCAGCTGCAGATGGATGTGCAGTTTTGACACTGCGCCTCTGTCGGATGGTTTACAGCAGGATGGAATGGATCCATTCATCCCTTCTGTTACTGGTGCATCTGCCACCGCCGTAAACAACTCTGCGACGGCACCATTATAGCATCGTAACTCTTCTCTTAAAATACTGATCGAAGGAAGCAGCACACAAGCACATGAAATTCAAACACTCAACCCCTGGCGGCACGAGCAGCACTAAGTGGAGAGAGCAACGTGAACTTGTCCCCGCAGAACTGACCAGCATCCATCCAATCAAGGTTGCAAGGTCGTGGGGTTGAATCGGGGCCGAAAGAAGCTTGACGGAGGAGATACGTAGTGGTCGGTCTCTACCCAGGAAGACGAGGAGTTATTAGACAACACGCTCCGTGCGCAACGGACGGCATTTGGCATTATCATTGCGACGGACGGCATCTGCAAGTTCCATCCTTGTTGGCCGAGGCCATTGGACACCCGGCGCATCTGCTAGTCGAGTTTTGGGGCTTGTCGCCGATCACGACGGACGGATAACGAGTCGCCATTTGTTCACTTTCACGTTTGATATTCATGCCTTGTAAAATAACAACAACACCAAACTCATCCCCTTTTTTATTTTATTTTTTTCTTAACAGCTTCAAAATTGCTGAGACGCTGTTCCTGTCTGTAGTGCTTACACCTTGACCGCCCAAAGTCCCCTCCCCTCCAGGGCTCCTCCCCCCCTCGGACCGCTTCTGTCCATACCTGTACCTTCCTTTTCCCACCTGGACGACCCGCCGTCGTCACGCCTCGCCTCACAAAGCGTCAGCCACAGGCGAAGCGCGGGCACCTCAGCTACTGCTACTCGACACGACAGAACCAACCAACGTTCACCATCCAATTCATTCATCCATTCCTCACCAACACACACACACACTCTCTCTCTCACGCAACGCAACGCAACGCAACGCACGCACAAACGACAACAAAGCCAGATCCTCGGCCGCGACTACGACGACTCGTTTTACCCTCTCGTCTTCGACCTTGCTATGATCACTGGCCTTCCGCCGTAGAGCGCCAGAGCGTCATGGACGCGCCGACCGTCGACGCTGACGTTCGTCGCTCCAGCATCGAGAAGATGCCTCTTCCACCTCCTCCGCCCTTTGATAGCTTGCCGGATGAGATCATTGAAGAGTGAGTCTTAACGAGTCCTCGTCGCCCTACTGCGTCGATGCGCTTACTGCATCGCGCGGGTCCTAGGGAGTGATGATGGGAAAACAGCATTCGAGAGATCGCTGCCCAAGATTTCGTATCACCAAGTGCTAACGTTCAACTCTCCCTTTAGGATCCTACGACTCGCCGACCCCAGCAGCTTCGCGTCTTTGGTTCTCCTTAACCGCAAGTGGAGGGCCGTCTCTCAACGAGTGCATCTCTATCTTTTGCAGCTGTCACGATGTCCTTCGTATTCCGCAAGCCACTCGACTCTCCCGTCTTCGGACGATGACAACCTCCCTCAGCTGCGCCGACTCTTCGCCCAAGAAGTCAAGCGGAATCTCTTCCAGGCTTTCCTGCGCCCAAACATCACCACTGTCAAGCTCATCTCGACATCTATCAGCTCTTCGTCATGTCCTGGAGGTGAGGGTATGCAGTATAGTGCCTCCCCAAAGGGCCACCACATTCTGGCGTACAATTCCGGTAGGATTTATGTGTTGGATGTGCGAAGCTCGAGTCTCGAAATCAAGCGGGAACTCAAGATTCTCCGCCGCCCTGTCTCGGCATGCATCAACGACGCAGGCACACTCCTCGCCGTGCTATCCAATGAGATGCAGGTTGATCTCTACGACATGGAAAAGACTCCACCTCGCCGAACACAGTCTATGATTCTCGACAACACTCCCCGAGCCATTGCTCTCTCACCCTGTGGATCCGTTGTTGCCGCAGCTTATGAAGGCGGTATCGAGGTGTCCTCTCTACGGGCTGATGCTCTTGCAACTGATCGACGAGCTGTTAAGTGCGACGCTGTCGATGCTTTGACATTCTCCTATGATGGCACTCAAATCCTCGGAACTACTATTCACTCCTCTCCGCCAAGCACCGTCATTATCACGGCGCCATATTACGACCCGGGTCCTCACATGTCTGAGGACAACCTGAGCCCACTCTGGACTACGTCGATTCTGTTTCCCAACACCAGCAGAGACTGCAGCCATGCCGTTCTGCTTCAGGACGGTAACGATGAAGAGGCAAGCTGGACGTTCACGTATGACCGAAGTTTTGAGACTTTCCGAGCTGTTCGAATCGATGACCTGAGGAACGGCACAACATATTTCACGGGACCAGTACCAAGTACATCGTCACAGGCTAAGCTCCTCCCTTCTACCCTTCCTTCTGCGACATATCGGGGCGAACTAGTGTCGGCTGGGTTTCAAGGGAAGGACGTATGGATCTATGGTGTCCCTGAAGACTTGGATGCTGTTCCAGACAGCGCATCGTCATCGAACGACGGATCATCCCCATCCAACCTCGGCAGACAAAACAGCAGCAACTCACGACGACCTTCAACGCGGGCACAGGAAACCGAGGGCGGTAGAGTACCTCAGTGGCAGCTCCTCTGCGACAAGCTTAGGAACACGTTCGTTTCGGGCGCCAAGGTAGCTGAGTTGCCTGAAGTGAAGATGGTGAAATGGGTTTCAGGTTTTGGTAGCTCGTCATCGCAGGAACGCTTGGTTGTGACAGCTCGAGGAGTTGGCGCACCGAGATTGGTTACCGAGGAGGAAGATATGGACTTTGTCGACGGCGGCAGAGTTACTCTCATCGACTTTGATTATGGCATCCGTGACGGAACCAAGAACGAGATCACCATCGAAGTTGGCACCGACCACCCCGAGGTATTGGAGGAGGAGCAACGTGACCTTGCAACAGAGGTGGCCATCGTGCGACGAAGGACCGTCGCCCAAAGACGAGGAGGCCGTGGTGGTGGCTCTAACCTACTTCGATCTGCTACATCTGCCGCGCGAACCCACGCAGTTCCTCCTGTGCCAAGACCTCGGCGCACAAACAGTCGCGACAATCAAGATGATGACGACCCCTTGATTCCCCGAAGAATTGGTCATCATCCCACTATCCAAACTACTGCACCTGACAACGATGACGAAGACGGAGATGGCCTATCAATCGATGAAATGGAGGCGTTGGACGTCCCCTACGCACATGCAAGCCCTCGCTCTCAGACCACTCTGCGTCGTGCGGCAACGGCTGCTGCTGTGGACCGAACTCTCCATCCTCGAACTGCAGACGGTCGTCCCATCGAGTATCGCCGTGCAGACGGTCGACGAGAGCATCCACATGAGAGTGATGCCGACAATTGGGTTCCTCCTCCACCCCCATACCAAAAAGAGGACCCAGGAGACTTGCCGGCCTTCATGCGTGGGCCCTCAATTGCTCCTTTGCCTGCCCCTATTCCTCCTATGCCGCCTATGCCAAACTTTCATTCTCTTGGAACTCAAAACAACGGTGCGGGCTCTCTTGATTCTAAGGATGGGTACCAACACCCGGCAGTTTCGCCTCAACGACCGCCATTTCAGAGAACAGCTAGTGACTCTACTACTATGAGCAGACCGCGAGTCGATTCTACGTATCGACCAAGATCGAGCCCCTCTGCCCAGCAAGAGATGGAGGATGATCTGTATGATGCCACCCCTCCTGGTTCTCCTCGACAGCCTGTGCGCCAAGCAGAGACGGCGACCTCTGAGCCTGATTCGCGAATTCCTTCCGTGTCTTCGATTGCCCCGTCCGTGGATTTCAGAGCCGTGACAGCTCCCGCCGATCCTGCTGTGGCCTTGCCACCTCCCTCCCAACCTCAGGTTCCAGTCCCAAGGGTGAATGTGGATGTTGCGCCAGCGACCGAACATGCGGCCCAGTCCGGTCAGGGTCCAGCGCATAGAGTGAGGCGATTGTCAAACGCTCAAACTTGGCCTGGTGGTCCCGGACCCGAGGCCGACCGGCCCACTGACCAAGTTGATGGGTTTCCTTTCCCAGGGTCCAGGCCGCAGCCCACGGATGACTCTCTTTCGGCCTTGCCACCTCTCCCCAGCTCCAGCCAACTTGCAAGCCTAAGCCATAGAGTCAGCCAGGGCAACCCAAGACGCCTTTCAGGAGGATACCATGTGCCACGGAGGCCTGTGGGGAGCTCGGATGGCGATTACCTGTCCCATTCGGTTCCTAATTCGCTAGTACCAGGACCTGCCAGGCTTACACAGCCCGAATTTGATCAACCACTCATCATCAGCACCCCCAGAGGTGTGACTGGTGCCTTTGACCCACCAAGCCGTCAGATATCTGGCCGCCGAAGCGAGACCCCCTTGCTTGCACCGGTTCCTCGTCACCCCCGACCTGGTAACGGATCCGGTCAGCGGCCGACGGTGGAGCGTCTAGAGACGATATATAGTATCGCCTCGTCGCAGGGAGGCAACCATGTACCCACAACACTTCCTGCCCATCAGGCTGCACCTGCTTGGTTGAATGCTCCCCCTGTGCCCGTCACAAGAACATCTCCAACGGTTAACCGCCGACCCAGCCGTGCTGAGCGCAGCGCTGCTAAGAACATTAAGGATGCCAAGAAGCGTGGCTGGACCGGCAAGGGTAAAAAGAAGAAGAAGAAGGCCGCGGACGCCGCTAGCAGCGCCGGATGGACAGACATTTCCACCGGGTCCGTGGACAAGGACAAGGAGAAGGAAAAGAAATGCGTCGTCATGTAAGAACGCATTCAGAAAAGATTGACACCATCCAGGAGAAGAGAGAGAGGAGGTAATAGCCATGTGATGGCATCATGAGGAAAGATTTTTTTCGGTTTTAAGACGGCTGATCACTCGCATACTCACATACCCCGATCGCTACATTTGCATTTTTGTACTCTTGGTTGATTTTCCTCTGTCTGTACATAGGGCCTCGCTGGCCTTGGGTTGTTTTTACCACTCGTTATTTGTATGTCTGTATGTATGGATGGGAGGGTCGGCATAGCATGGACTTGTCTTTCCGTCACTTGGGACTGATTTTTTATTTTTGGGAGCGTCGGAGTATACAACGGCCAAAAGGGGATAGTGAGGGAGATGGATTTTTTGATGTTTGAGTCTCTGTGTTTGAGTCTGAAGGGGTGGGCATATTCGGAGATGGATGATTCTTTCACCAGCATCTACATGAACATATACCTCTTGTGTCTAATGTCATGCTAGTATCTCGAAATTGTAGTTTCGAAAAGACGTATGAGTTTATTCACTTGACATGAAAGTTCACTTGATATAAAAGTGTGAAGTAACAGAAATTCGTTCGCTTATCATTCAGAACGTGCGTGTCTATAGCCCATTTTCCAACAAACAAGAGTACATAAAAAGAAAAACATGAGTAAATGCTAGAAACACATGGCAAACATGTCCCGGTAAAATCTTTCAGGGTATAAACGACAGACTCCCTCCCATGCTTCCGCAACGCCAGGGCCTATTTTGTAGAAACCCGGTTTCTAATGTGCGGTGAGATGCGTAAAAAGGTCCAAGAGGTGTTTTGATCATGTATGTACATAACGAGGGCATCCCATCTTGCGCTGCAGGATGGGGGTTAGGATATTTTGTTTTGGGGGGGGAGGTAGGTCAGATTAAAGTGAAGGGGGGGCATTGTAGCATGTATACAACAAAAAAAAAACACTTTGAGAGATACAGTCTAGATTCTTGGTGTTGTCCCCGGTACATGAGGCTTCGTCCCAGGAGCGTAGGCCTTCCCCCGACCTACACCGCGGAGATCAGCCTCATCCATCAGGTCTGTGAAAGTTGTACCGCGCGTTAGACGGCGGGGCTTGACGACGTCACTAGGGTCGGCAAAGACGTTGATGCTCTCGCAGCTGGGCTCGCGCTGGAGATCTGGGCTGTCAGGGCGACGGCTGATTTGTGACGAGGCCTTCATGGCGCGGATGGGCGGTAGACGGACTGTGCCGTGGCGGACGGGTGTGTCGTCGATGGGGCTCATCTGGGCAGACTTGTGGTTGGGTGAAGGGTTGGGAGAGTCAAAGGGGTTGGGGATGGAGATGCGGATGCGAGGAGGTCCTTGAGGTATGCGTGTAGGCGTGGGAGACATGGAGAATTGCCTCTGAGGAACGCTGGAGCTGGCACCCGAGAACTGGCTATGGGCTCCTGAGAACTGACTCTGAGGGACACTGGAGCTGCCGCCCGAGACCTGGGAGTTCTGGGAGGGCGTCTTGAGGATAAAGTCTGCGCGGTACGAGTTTGGCTGGACGATGGGCTCCGAGATGAAGTTGCCAAACGAGGCCTCGCTGCTCGAGGTGCTGCCGCCGCCGCCGTAAAAGTGACCTCCCTTCTCACCGTGGCCTCCCTCGCGCTTCTTCTGCCGGCGGAAGTAGAGGAAGATGACTACGGCGATGATGAGAAGGATGATGCAGCCACCAACAACACCACCGACGATGGATGTCGTGGCAGGGCCTGAATCCTTCTTCTCCTCCTCCTCTGGGTCCTCCTTCTGGTTCTCATCACTGGCCTTGGAGGGCTCAGAAGTAGAGGTGGGCTCAGCGCTAGCAGAAGCTGTCTCGCTTGATGTAGGTGATGTTGCGCTGGGAGCAGCTGAGGAGGTTCCGCTGGGGTACTCTGCGCCCTCTGGAGGACTAGATTGATCCTCGTCGAGAACACACTTGCTGTCGCCCTCGCAAGAGTAGCCAAAGGGACAGCACATGGTCCCACACGTTTCAAGCTTAAGGTTGGTGATGATGGTCATGACAGGAGCCTTGGGATACTTTGTGATGTCCTGACCGCGGAGATCACAGGTGATGGGCTTGACCTCGTTGCAGTTCCTGCCGGCCGGGCAGCACATTGCAGAGGTGTCGCCGGCGAGGAGTATGCATGAGTAGTCCTTGGGGCAGCAGAAGATGTCGGTCAGGTCGCTGTTGCACGAGACCCTGTCGGCACCGCATGTGTCCTCGCGGGCAAAGATGCGGCTGGCGGGGAGGGCGGATGTTGTAGATGTGCAGAGCGCCGTTAGGAGGAGGAGGCGGAGAGGTGTAGGGAGTCGAGCCCAAGGCATCTTGACGGGGATGTGAAAGAAGATAAGGGGCTGGTTTGGTTGTTGTAGTTTCGGTAGAGTCGGGTTGAAGTCGTTGATGATGGTTGGTGTAGTTTGGTCGTTGTCGTTAGGTTCTTGGATCGTGTGTCTTGGTTGGAAACTGGAAAATGGAGGATATCAAGCTGAGAGAGACATTGAGAAAGAAGGAACCCGTAGAGAGATGAAAAATTTGTTCCAGTCAGTCAGACACAACCAGCGTGAGTGACAAAGAGACCAAAAGAAAAAAAAATGAGTCAAAGTAGAAAACAAGCCAATTGTTTGCTTGATGGTAGTAGGTAGTCGACAATGATGTAAGGAAATAGGAAATAGGAAACAGAACAGAGAGAGATAAGGAAATGGGAATAACGGAAAAGAAAGGAAAAGCTGAATAGAGAAGAATGAGGAGAGAAAGAGAGAGAGATGAACAGATTGTCGGGTGGAAAAAGACCCAAAGACATACGACAAAGACGGAAACCGAGCCCATCGTGGTCCATAGAAACAACAGGCCCCCAGTCATCCATCGTCAAACGATCTATCACGAGCTGGCGGCGCATGTACATCCTTACCGCCCAATGGTGGCCGTAAAAAAGAAAGAGTCATACCCAGCCAGCCAGCCCGTCCCCAAGATCTATACATGGAACCCGGGATCGGGAAACTAGGGGGGGGGGCTTTGCGGAGAGCCAGTCGGTTGGTGTCGTATGCCCCTGTCACTCGACAGGGCGCCAGATATGGAGAGAAGGTAAAAAAGCCTGTTTTACTTTCTAGGATATGAGGGTCCAGATCTTCTTTGGTGTTACGGGTCATGATGAGACCGTGGGGTGGTTTGTTAGTGAGTGGTGAACAAGGTCCGATCTGTGGTTGGCTGCGTCTCAGGAAATAGCCGCGCGGTCGTCAACAAGGTCGCTGATTGGGTCTACTCCCCACCAACCCTGTGAAGTTTAGCGCCTGAAGGCCAGTAGGAAGGTCAAGCCCCCTTGTGAAAATGGCCCTTGTAACGAGAGCCTATGAGATTAGACATTCATCTCAGGCATGAACCGAAGCGCCGCCGCCCCGACTTGTTGTAGGTAATGTACAGCGCTTAGAAACAAACCCTGCGAAACCCAACGGATTGCCTAGTGATGGCCTCTGTAGAGGCGGCCCGCGTTGGTTTCGAAAAAGGCCAAAAATAACACCTCGGACTGGATGAGAGAGCAGGCTATTTAGGCCGCCATGTCGTCCGTTTGATGGGCTGCCTCTCTTTCGGTTTCTTACCTTGGGTCGTGCAATCGAATGCGTGAATCGGCAGAGATAAGAGAAGAGCTGGCCACTTGAGAGTGGGTGAGTCTTTTTTTTTCTTTACACCCTGACACGAGACGATAGTTCCAGGTGATGGTGTTGATGATGGTGCCCGAGAGATGCGAGCGACATCTTGTTCACATGTTGAAACGGACAAAGAAAGATTCAGCTGATACTGAGGCTGATACTGACACTGACTACGGAGTATTGTTGCCTCTTGTCTCTTTGTCAATCAACGGTCGCCACCGCAGAACACCCATGTCCATCTCTTGGACCCTGTCATTCAT
>NKCJ01000736.1:0-13022 GCA_003947015.1 Fusarium sp. AF-6 | reverse complement strand
CGGCATACGGGTGCCGCTTTGGTCTCTTGGTCTCGGAGATGGGTATAAGAGCCGGCTCAAAGTGCTTGCGGGAACCGGAACCACCGCTCTTGCGGCTTCGTCCGCTCCGGCTGCTACGGCCGCTGCTGCTGCTGCCAGAACCTGTGTAGTAGTTGCCAACGTTGGGGCTGGCAACCCAGTAGAGCTGGGTCTCAGGCTGGCCCCAATAGGAGGAATAGGAAGAGCCTCCAGAGCTGGTAGACCTGTCGTCACGGAGGTCCCGGTCCCGCGTCTTTCTCTTGACAGCGGTGGCCCCAGAGGGTGCTCCAGCGGCCCAGGAGAGGAACCGGATGGACAGGGGCTGCTTCTTAGGAAGCTTGGTATATGTGACGCTGTAAGAGGAAGAGGTGGAGCTGAGGCGGTCATGCGAGTAAACGGACGAGTTGCCGGAATAAGACTTGGGCGACATGGCTGTGTAGAGGAACCGGGTGGTTCAAGAGATCAAAATGAGGCGGGGTGAAGATGGAGTTTCCTTGGATATGCGTTGATGATGTGCAGTTCACGAACTGGAGGGTTCGTGCCAATGGAGTTGTGAAAGGCAGATCCCAGAAAGGCAGTGGCAACAAATTGACTATAATGGATGGGGTTCCCTTGTTAGAGGGGACAATGATCGACAGGCAAAGTCTGAAGAAGAAAGGTGAGGCATACAAAAAAAGTTGAAGCACGAGGATACGGGGCGAAGTTTATAGTCCACGGGGTCTGCCCTCTCTTCGCCCCCTAGGACTTTGCAAAGCTCAGCCGGGCGAAGCGAGCCCGCGGCTGCCAGGAGTGAAAGTGACCATATGCTGCGGGCGGGCGAGAAAAGAGGCAGCTGCGTTATTGTCTTTGATGTTGCACATTACTACTGCAGGCTCTCTCTTACAGGAGAGGCTAAAAGAAGAAAAAAAGGAGAAAGACAAGGGTTGGAAGCAAGTGGGTGTGTTGAGCCCGTCCTGCAGGCTCTGGGGCGTACAAGAGAGACCCGGCGGGACAATACGACTCGGCCCCCAGAAGGAGGCACGTCATGTACCTCGCCGGTATTCCCTACAGGCTCAGCTACCAATGGATCTCGGTGTCGGTGAGATGGAGAAACGTATGGCGAGGCTCTGCGAATGGAGAGTCGAGGAGAAGGGGGGGGAGGGGATGCGTCCGATGCCGTGCAAGCTGGGGGGCGATCGTGCGCCACAGTCCGCCTCGCCTTTGGGAAAAGAGAGGGGTAAAACATGAGAGGTGATAGAATGATGGCGGCTCCAAGACTTTGAGGGTGTGAGAAGTGCAAATCTCGAGGACGAGTAGTTTGAGGTGAAGCGGACGGGTAATGTGGTGATGAGATGTGATGAACATGGTTCGCCGGCATTGCATCGAGATATTTGGTACAGCACGCAACCAGGAACTAAACTTGAGAACATTTTGACTCAATTGGCTATGAAACTCGAATTCAAAAACTCTAGACCTGGGGTAGAGGAGTGGACAGGAGTAACGGGGCAGTGAAACCTTGGTCGATACAAATGGCCGTTTAGAGACAAACCACCACCACCAAGACGGCCCGCCCGAGATAAGCACAAGCGGGAATCACTTTTTAGCTCGCTCAGTGGAGAGAGAGGAAGGAAGGAACATGACTAGAGACGAAATGCAGGTGAGAGAGTGAACGGCATGCGAACCAGGCGAGAAACAGTTACGCCCGGGGAGAGCGCCCGGGGAGACTAGGGAGGAGGGAGGGGGGCCGCCCGAGTCCACGTAGCTGGCTTGCCCTTCTATGCAGAAATATGTATCCATGATAAATGAGGCTGCACGAGCTGTCACACAGTAAGAAATACATATTTGGACTTTTACTCTCTTTCCCCCCCGCGCGCGTGGCCTGGGTGAGATGCGGGCGGCGTCGTTTCGGTCAGAGTACAGTACCGATAGACGATTGGACAAAGAGGGGGGTGCCAGGGTTTGGCTCAGCTGCAGGCGTCCGAAGAGGACTTTGGTTCGCTGACGAGAGTGGAACAATGAGGTGATGGGCTTGTGAAGGACAGACAGAAAAGCGCGTGGAGTGATGGATTTTGTTTGCAAGAATAAGCGCGGTTTACTTATCATCTGCGCTGCAACAACAGCTGAACGAGGAGGTCAAAGTGTAAGAAGGGTTGATGGGAAGAGACAGAAGGTCTTTGAAGATAGGGCTGACGGGTCAAGGATGAAGGCTCGAGAGGTGCATCTGGCGGGCGGCCTCTTGTATAGGGTGTGAACCTTGCTCAGTGTTGACAACTATCGAAAGTCCAGGGTAAGTTGTTCTCTCCATCGCCAAGTCATGAATCTTGAGATGACTACCAACTCGTAGTTGGCCAGTTTATCTCAAACTGATCCTCACTCGTTCCCTCAATTTTTCAAGCTGAGCCTCGAGCTCGAATCTCTTACCAGCAAATGCGAGTGCTCGAGTATTTCTCACATATGCCCTCAGGCACGAGGTCAACCCGAATATTGGGGTTGCCCCATGGTTGGCCAGATGGCTGCAGGTCGGCAGTTCAAACGACCAGCACATGGACCATTCGAAAAGCAGGGCGAACGGTTTTAATTACAACAGCTTCACTTTTTACAGTCTTTACCTGGTGTGGTCGATTATAAGATGGCCAGACCTGCAATAGAAAGCATTCGCTGCACTGCACTGCACGCACAGGAAGAACCTCTACACCATCTTTCGTTGACAACACATGCATACAAGTCGTCCAACACCGTCTGCATCTCTGGTCAAACCAAGGCTGCAATTCTGCTTGGATGTCATGTCTCTCGAGGGGACGGGACGGACACCCCCAGACGATTTTGACTAGTTACCCATCTTTTGCGCCCGTGTTCCCCTTCCCGTGTCCTGGCTACCCGCGTCCGACGTCTCCGACGCCTGGACCTGATCAGTGGTTGCACCAGAGGAGAGACTGAAAGGGAGAAAGAAGGTGAGTTCACTGCATAACGTTCGACTAATCGGAGAAGGACAGTCGGCTCAGGGAGCCCATGTGAGTGACACGTCTAAAAAAAAACTGATGTTGTCACGGAAGTCCTACCCTGTTCCCTTTAGACGGTGATTGGAACTCTGGATGAGCACACTCGGATCTGGGAAAAAACTTGGAAGAGTCGGAATGCTGGGTAACATGTGGACCAGATGCGGACCCGGGCATCTATCCCGTCCGTCTGCTGGGTTGAGTGAATATCCTTCCCCCGAGTGATCACCCGAAGGACGGCGTTTGCTGGAGCACGCCGTGGCCCGGCCCATTGGTCGTCAGGCCCGGTCGGTCGGGATCGTCGTCTGTCGCTACAAACAAACGCCCTCCCGGTCCGAAAGGGGGATGACCGCATCAAGGAATGTGATGGGGTTCATGATGAGTTCACAGGAGTTGATCGGCAATGTGGGCAGCGCAGTCCGCAGCGTGAAACAAGATGGATCCTGTGAGATGTGTCCGTCAGTGGAGGAAAATATCCTGAGCCCGTACAAAAACGTCGGGAGGTCAAGTCGGGCGCTGTCCCGTAGTTTCAGACGAGAAAAAAAGCCACTCTACACGGTGCCTTTCTGCGACGTGAATATGTCACTCAACACTTTTGGACTTGAAAATCTGCTGATGAGGCCATTGCCAAAACAGCACGCGACAGAGTCAAGAGGGCAAATCGTATGGGGATCCATATGCTTTTCTTCGGTGGAAAACCCGGAAGTGTTCTCGGCTGGGGGCGACTTATTGACGGGTAGGGTTTGGTTGCCAAGCTGAAAGAGCGAAGCATGGCATGACGCTGAGATTGGTGATTGATGGATGGTGAAAAAAGGCTTGCTTGATGGTTGCCGACATCCGATTGACAAGAGGATGGATGCAGCGAACAGCGCATTCATCCATACAAATTTTTTTTTAAAAAAAAAAAAAAAATACGAAGCCGAGGGCCGTATTTATTGATGCGCATCCCCTCTCTTTCTTCCATCCCGTATTGAAACGGAACAACAAGGACACACACACAAACTGAAAATAGAGTCTCGCAAAAAAAATAAGTCTCCATCGCAATGACGCAGGAATGAAACCTCGCCGGTCCCGTTCAAGGTTCTGTGCATGCTCCCTCCCGCTGAGAAAGCAAGAAAGAAAGGAAGGAAGGAAGAAAGAGAAAACAGACCGGCGCTGGCTGAAACCTCTGGCCGACAGGAGGAGCCCAGCTGGGCTGGCTCCCATGGAAACAGGCAAATCGAGGCCGCCAATCACATCGTCGGGGGCTGCATGCTCCGCAGGGCCAAACCTGGAAACCCGTGCATCGACTCGGATGTCCCGACTTACGAGTTGTTGGCATTCATTCAATTGATTTGCGATGGGATGTATATTTGTCTTTTCTTATCGCATGATACTCTGTATAATCTCTTTTCTTGGACTGAAATATGGCAAAAGAGCTGGTTTTTATCATCTCATCTCTCAAACTTTCGTAGTGGCCCCCCCCTTGCTTCCTCAAACTCAGGTCCAAGCAAGAATAAAAAACTTTGGAGCCAGCCCTAGGCCTTGTTCAGTCTAGTCCCCTTTTGGCTGACCTTTCCCCTTTCACGAACCTGGCCTGACTGGCGTTTAACTGGGGCAGTCGCGACTGGAGCGCGCTGGGGCCCTTTTCCCTACGGGCCCCAGCCCAGTGTGTATTGTGGTGTGGCTCCTGCCCATCTCCTGTTGGCCTGCTCTTCCCTCCTGCGTCCCGCTTGGCTCCTTCCCGCTGGCCACTCACTCGCTCCGTCTCTCCCTCTCGAAACCCGCTTCGCTTTCTTGGCTTTTTTGCAGTCTGTCCATCCCCATCGATCCATCCAATCCATCTCAACTCCAACTTGGCAGCCCGACAATCATCATCGCCCATCGTCAAACGGTCATCATCGACATCGAACCCGAAGAGCCTCGTCCTCATCCTATCCCCGACACGTCGCTCCTGTGCTCCTCGACCGTCTCCCTTCGCCATTGACCCGCCGCCGCCGCCCGACCGTCGACTCCCTTGAACCCCCTTGCAACACACACGACCGACCGAACGTCGACTTCCAACGCCCGACGACGGATCATTCCTAGGGTACGCCCTCGTCGGCGTCTCTGGCCTTCAGCCGTGGCCTCCCTTTCCACCACGCCATGGATTCCCCCAACGGCAAGGGCTCTGGCACCTCGCGCCCGTCTTCCACCAGGCGCTCGCGTTCGTTGAGGTTGTCCACTGGCCATGGTGTTATCGACGATGACTACGACCTCAGCGCCATGATGGTGGCCGATGGCTTCCGGCCCTCCGAGACTGCCGCCTCCTCTACTCAACCTTCTTCGAATCCTCGTTCCGATCCATCACTACCATCCGATGCTTCCTCGCAGTCAACACCCCCTGTAGAACCCGCCCAGTTGGCGGGTCACACAGCTGAGATAACATCCGGCATGCGAAACCGTCCCTCTAGCATCTCAAAGCCGCCCCGGGCTCACGATTCTCTTGCTCTCCGAAATGAAGGTTCGTCGGTCGCTGGCCGGCCTCATATGCGCAATGTTGCGAGCGTGTCTTCCGACTCTCCCGTTATACGCGCAGAAAGCCCCTACACAGGCCCATCTGGTCCATCACACCCTTACCAGATGTATCCCCAACGGACCCTAAGTGTAGCCACCACTTCGACCACTGCGAACGCGGTTATTCCGGAAGACCGTGCGTACGGAGGTCCAAGTGGCCCTACACATCCCTACGCTCTCTACACTCAGAATACAACATCTACTGAGACGACCACCCCGCCAATTCCCGTGGGATTCAATGGTATGGGGGCAGGATACCAGCGGCAACTTGGTCCTGATGGGGAGGAGGCAGGTGATTTGATCGGCCCATTGGGACATATGGAGGAATTGCCGCCATACACGAGATATCCGGATACTGCCTTTGTCCCTAAGCCCGCCACTGAGACGCCTAGCACCGAACCTTCATCTCCAGACAGAAACATTCCCGGAGCAGGTGGAATTGGCATGGCGACTCGTGACCCCGAATTTTCCTCAACCGACGACGATCTGGCTCTACCAAGAACACGCCCCTCGGTTAGGAGTAATACATCCGAGACCAGTCATCACGACATCAACACTGCTGCTGTTGATGTTGCCGAGAAACCTGCAGTCAACAAATGGCAACGGCGTGCCAAGAAGAAGCTTTGGGGCATCGTGCCGTACTGGGCTATTTGCTTGATGACCGTGGGTCTGGTCGTGATGGGCATCATTATGGGCGCTGTTATTGGGACAATTTTCTCCCGAGATGGGCGTCCCGGCCCTCCGCCCCCTGAAAAGTAAGTCCATTTTGAATGTGTTGCCGAGTTAATACTGACATTGGTCTTAGTGCGCAAACATCATCCCCAACAACGACATCGTATGAGCCCGAAACTCTCACTGCGATTCCTACCGACCTACCTCCTATGTCCACAGGACACTATGCGCTCCCAAATATTGATCCAAAGAAGACGGTCACGTCGTGTTTCAACAACTCTGAACAGTCTGCAGCTTGGACATGCAAGACATACTTCCCCTTATGGTCGATCGAGGTCAAAGAGATCTCTACGCCCAAGTCTCAGACATCCTACAAGCTAATACTCACACCGAAGGAGGGCTCTCCAGACCTCCCCTGGGGCATCCAGCCTCCCGATGATCTTCCGCCCCAACTCATGGTCTTGGTCAACGACACATCGCAAACCGATCTCGGTCCTGCATGGTGGTTCAGTACGACATACAATAAGACTGTCATTGTCCCTGAGAAGGAATTCCCCCCATATGGCAAACGCAAGAGAGGGTGGGAAGACGACGACGACGATGATGACGATGATAACGACAAGTACCCCCCCCCGTATCCGCATCGATTTAAGAAGCAGTCAATTCACGCTATGGTGGGGGAGAAGCCGTGGATCTGTACTTGGCCCAGCACCAGTCTTGAAATTTTTATCTATCCCAACCAGGGCGCCAAAGTTCCATCATACACGCCGTCTGCCACCACCACCTATGGCTCTGCCACTACAACAGCTACCTCCTACGACCCCTACTCGACCGAGTTCGGCAAGGCTGTACCCTACTATCCCAAAGTCTTCAAAATGCTAGAGCGTCGTCTCCCCGCGACTGAAAAGTCGGTAGCGAGCTGCAGACAAGTGGAAGTGTACGAGGATGGCGAGTGCAAATCGCTCGAGGGCACTAAAGAAGTAATTATTGAGGAGATTGACTCTGGAGATTCGGTCAAATTGTTCGCGCGGTCAGAACTGGAGCCAGAACGGGAGATTTTTGGAGAACTGACTGAACGTGGATCACTCGAAGCTTCCGATTGCAGTTGTCTTTGGATGTCAAATTATTAGTAAGAATCTGGTCCGATATGTACAAATTGGGTTTGGGCCATTGGGGCAAGGCTTACGGGTAGCCTTGCCAGAGGGGACCATGATTTATGGATAACGATCCCCTACCTTATCTTATTCCTTGTTGAGTGGCAAGGCGGTACACAGGAAAGAGTTGGTTAACTGGTTTGGTTGGCGTCGACGCGATCTTATACGGCAATTGCGTTTGGGTCGCCGGAACTTTCTGTCATTACATCCACTACTTTGAGAGCGCATTAGGGGAGGAGGAGCGGGAATTACCTATATTGTGCAACGCATCTTGGCTTGGAATCTGAACTGGATATGGGATAAGGATATATGGAGTTTAGGAGTGACTGCACGCGTGCGAAAAGAAATGTTATCTAGTTATCATATTCAATTTGGCTAGTTGTGAATAATGACGGCTCGTCACAGCTTAGGTCATGTGTTGGATACCACTGCTATCGTGACACTTGAATATCATGTGTATTGTCTTGTACTCGCCAACAACGGGATGAAAAGTACCACACGGGAATTACAAACAAGATTCGTTCCGAACGGTCAAGGTAGGGGATATATGTACATTGTGCCGTCTATGCATCTGGTCCTACTCCTCCTCTTCCATCCTTGATAGATGCGGCGCGACCTGTCTCGTTCTCTCGACGTGCT
This sequence comes from Fusarium sp. AF-6, assembly GCA_003947015.1. Classification (NCBI taxonomy): domain Eukaryota; kingdom Fungi; phylum Ascomycota; class Sordariomycetes; order Hypocreales; family Nectriaceae; genus Fusarium; species Fusarium sp. AF-6. The sequence continues at coordinate 5,029 of NKCJ01000736.1, read as the reverse complement.
CACTCATGCAGACCAGAGTCAAAGTGCCCTAGTACGATGTTCGACTAAGGTGTTGAGCACAAGACTTCTCAGGCGTTGGAACAAAGTCCCACAAAGATCCAGTCGACGATGTCGTAACCTCCCACCGCGACGTAACCTCGTCTTGATATGGGTTGCTTAAGCCCGTCATCACGTTCTGGGGCATGTCCTTCTGCGGCAGAGAGTCATGTGAAGATGTCGCTTCACGGGTATGAGGACGAAGCCGTCACTGAGTGGCTTTTTGCGCTTCCGTCTCGTTCTCAGGGGTCTCGCGGATCTCGTTGTCAACAATATCCTTTCTCCCATCGCGGAAATCACGCATCAGTGAGAGGAAGACTGAGTTCTTCCACTTCTCACCATCCTCATGCTGAACCGACTCGAGGAGTCGCTCGGCGGCGTCGGCGACATCGGATTTGGTCTTGGCAGCTTCCACAGGCTCTTCTGTTACCGGCTCTTCCACCACAGGCTCCTGAGTCTCGAGAGACAGGTGGGCGAGGTTTGGAGGTTCTAGGACTGGTGTCTCTTCCCTGGTCTCGGGGGCAGATGACTCTTGCTTTGATGCTGCTTCGGCCTCGGCAAGAGCTGCGTCGTTGAGTTCTAGTTCGCGAGCCATCTGGTCCATCATGGCGTCCACCTGCTCCATGTTGCCTCCAGCATTGCTTGCCATCCACTTGGACACCTCATCGTCAAAGTCAGCCTCTGCAGCAGGTCGTTGAGCCGTCGCTGCGTTGCCCCCCATAAAGGCGCCATTAGCCTGGCCATAGAGCGGTGCGAAACCAGCATTCGGCCGCGCAAATGCTGCTTGGAAGTTCATTTGAGGAGTAGGTTGGTGAATGGCCATCTGGGGCTGCGCCTGGGGGAAGCCGTTCTGAAGAGGTTGTTGCTGATGTTGGTTTGCGAAGCGATTAAAGTCGGCAGCCCAGTTACTCGTGTCTACACCAGGAGATTGAAAATGTGAGGCTTGCGCTGGATGAAACCCCTGGGGATGCGCCTGTTCCAACATGGCAGCTTGCGCTGCTAACCTCCCAGCGGCATGATGGTGAGGGACTCCTGGTAGAGTAGAGGGGCCATCCATGAATGCGCTGAAGCCATCTGGCCCTTGCATGGGCTGTTGTGTAGATCTGAAGGCCTAAAGATGGTTAAGCGATGAGACGGGGTGAAAGATGGCTAGGCTTACATTGGAACCCTGAGGACCGCTGTTGACGAGTCGGTCTTGATGATGGCTGACATCTCGGGCTTGGTGATCCACGAGGCGCTTAAAGGGCGTACCACCGCTACATGAAGCGTCCGCCATGATTGAGGTTTAGGGATGAGAGTGAAGATGTTGTATAGTGGGTGATGTCAGTGCCGACGTACCTCGGCGAAAGAGGCGATGGCGGGGATCGAATTGACTGATGAATTTAGAGATAGTAATAGGCTGTATATAAGATAGGCGACAGTAAAGCAGCGTTACGAGGATGATATATAGAAGCAAGGATGTAGAAACGTACTGTAGATGAATAATGTAAAAGAACAGATCGAGTCCGACGGCCGGTGGCTCGTGATCGCTCCGCTCTACCGTCCGGGGAAGCCTGCGCCGAGGCACCCCCAGGCTCGGTACGTACCTGGAGCGGGAACTCAAGTTCAATCCAAGAACCGCCGCTGGCTCCGTGAGGTACCGGAGACTAATGCGGCAGGTGGGGTTCCACACCTCAGCGCCAGTCATGCCTCTACTCACGTGACTTCAAGCGGACTGGGCCAACCTGTCACCACCGCCACGTCCCGCGGGCAGGTACCTAGCTCCAGGTCATGGGCGGTATCGTGTCCTCTGTTAGCCAAACTCCCTTAATTCATCCTCCATTCATTCCCCTTGCGCTGCAATTTCTGGCGCAAACTTTTACAACATGGTATGTTTATAGTTTCAAGAGGACTTCTAGATCCTCATTAGCATGTGAACGAATCGCCCCAAGCTAACTGTTGAACCCCCTTTAGGCGGCGCAAGTAATCTCCAACTCTGGTCATGAGGACATGATTGTACGTTCCTTTGATCGAAACCAAAACAGCTATGCAATGGCATCCGCTGGAACCTCTCAATCGATCATACAATGCGCTCCAATACCCGCGAACCACACGCTGACAGCTTCTCCAGCATGATGCTGTCCTCGACTACTACGGCCGCAAGCTAGCAACCTGCTCGAGCGACAAGACCATCAAGATCTTTGAAATCGAGGGCGAGACCCAGCGCCTACTGGAGACCCTCAAGGGGTGAGTGCGAGAGAGGTTTGGTTGGAAGGTACATGGATAAGAGGAGCTGACTTGGAGGGAATAGACATGAGGGCGCCGTCTGGTGTGTTGCTTGGGCGCATCCCAAGTATGGCAACATCCTGGCGTCGGCTGGCTACGACGGCAAGGTGTTTATCTGGAAGGAACAGGGTGGACAGAACAGCTCTTGGCAGCGCATCTACGACTTTCCCCTACACAAGGCCTCAGTCAACATCGTGTCGTGGTCTCCCCACGAGGCAGGCTGCCTTCTAGCCTGCGCTTCGTCCGACGGCAACGTGAGCGTCCTCGAGTTCAAGGACAACAGCATCGACCACACCACTTTTGCCGCCCACGGCCTCGGCGTCAACTCCGTCTCTTGGGCCCCCGCCACCACCCCCGGCAGCATCGTCAGCAGCGCACCCGGTCCTGCCGCCACGGGCAACCGACGATTCGTCACGGGAGGCTGCGACAACGTCCTCAAGATCTGGGCCTTTGACGCCGCCTCGCAGTCCTACAAGCAGGAGTGCGAGCCTCTGGTCGGACACAACGACTGGGTCCGCGACGTGGCCTGGTCCCCCACTGTCCTGCAAAAGTCCTACATCGCCTCTGCCTCGCAGGACAAGACGGTCAGGATCTGGACCTCGGACCCCTCTAACCCGACGCAGTGGGACTCCAAGGTGCTCAACTTTGAGGCGGCCGTGTGGCGCGTCAGCTGGTCCCTGAGCGGCAACGTGCTGGCCGTCAGCGGTCAGGATAACAAGGTGTCGCTGTGGAAGGAGAACCTCCGAGGAGAGTGGGAGTGTGTCAAGTCGATTGAGGAATAGAGATATGAATAGGGTGAGAGCAAAGGCGTTCAAAGGCAAACAAAAGGGTGAATATCTTGCTATCATCTCTTTTACGGAACGCCAAGTGACCATGTGCGCCTTTACGAGTTGTTTAAGACAAAGATGTGTTCCCCTGGTTTGTATGGGGGAAAAGTTGTAAGGTGATATACCATATCACTTCTTTTTAGCAGGGAAAGCATGCCATGACTATAGTAATAGAGCTGGAAACTTGAATAATGTATTTGTCCCGTGGTATATGTTGTGTTTGACTAACTTTGTTCTTCCTTGTACGCCTTGAAACTCCTAGCAGAAGATATTGCACGCACGCTTAAACCTGCGTTAAGTCATGTTTAACGAATGAACCCAATTCATACCATAACTCATCAGTCGTCAATCATGCAAGAAAGAAACCCATAATAACAGCCACGAGCGTAACCACAACAGCCCATGAACTTGGACGCATGAACTGTGAAGCAGCGCTGTCATCATCATCACCACCGCTCTCCCCACGGTCATCATCATCATCATCGTTGTCATTCTCGCTGCCGTCCTGGGCTAGGACAAAGATCTCGCCGGTGCTGTCGGAGCTGAACCATAGACGACCTTCCGAGTCCCAGGCTAGACCTACGGGGCGGAAGCAATCGTCTGGACAGTTGGAGAGGTCTGGGTTGCCGATTATTGTTGTTGTGGCGTTTTTGCTGTTGGAGGGTGATGTTGGGCGGCCGTCTTTGAAGGCTACGGATGAGATTTCGTAGCCGACGGGTTCATCACGGTTCCCTAGGGTTATGTGAGTTAGGGGTTATATACGAGAAAGATATTGAACTTACAACTGCCGTGGAATGAGATATAGGCCTTTGTACCGTTTCCATCAAACTTGATATCCAGAGGAGCCGTATGAGCTTGGAAAGCAAGCACAGGAGGTACATATTCAGTATTACACTCATCATCACTAGGCGTAGCCTGTCCAGCCCTCCGATCAGCAGGAAACTGATCACCCGTCTCAAGATCCCCAAGACTAGGAAAGTCCTCGGTAGACCAGATAGTGTAGCAAAGGGGATATCCGTAGTTACCGCCCTGATCCTCGCGGGAACCGTTGAGGAAGCCGTGAAAGTTGAGCTCCTCTGCTGGATTGTCCTTGTGAATGTCTCGACCCTTGCGGCTGAGGTTGTCGACTGAGTTTTCGACAGAGTATACCCCTCCCGTCTCTGGATGTTCTGCTACTCCGACGGAATTGCGAAGACCCCAGCCAAGCAAGTCTCCGTCGAGATAATCATACGGCTTGGATTTTTCGCCTAAAGCCGAGACGTTGAAAGCTCGTAGTTGTGAGTGACCTGTGGATCGGTCTTCAGCTTCTACATCGTCGTTGCCTTGACTCCCGCGGGATACGACGAGTACGCCGGGGTGCTTCTCGGAGAGGAGGAGGGTGCGTGAGGTGTGACCGCTGTTTGTCATGTTCGTGACGAGGGTACGTTCGGAAGACTCGCTGAGGCGGACGGTTGAAGGGTCGTAGGACCATGAATAAACCTCGTCGTCAGTTGAGGCGTAGAGGGTACGGCCATCTTTGGAGATGGCGATGCCATGGTTAAGCTTGGATATTGTCAGTAAAAGTATTGTAAGTGAAGATTAGGTATAAATGACTTACATCTTCATTTTCAAGAAGCACCGTCTTCTTACGAACCCGCAAACAAGTCCTTCCCTGATCCTCAAGTTCCAAATGCACCAAACCTACACCGGTATCGACGACAATAAGTGCGCCCTCAGTGTCAAAGAGGATACCACGTGGACGGGAGAGCTCAGAGGCGACGAGACGATAAGACCATCCATCAGCGGCGACAGGAGCTTCGTATGAAGTCTTGAGGTTATTGATCTTGCATTGGTCCGAGGATTGAGCTTTGGCGAGGGAGATGCTGAGGAGTAGTGATGTCAGGATGCGGGGGAGGGAGGAG
>NKCJ01000735.1:0-13054 GCA_003947015.1 Fusarium sp. AF-6 | reverse complement strand
CCTCCGTCCGCCCGGCCAGATCTGCATACGTGCCACCGCTCCCACCGTCCCACCAAGAAGCGCGCCCTCACCCCCGTATCTGCGCAGGCCGCCTCTGTCGACGCCCTCTTCGCAAAGCCCGACCAGAACATTCATATCCCCGGCTCCCTATCCGCATCCACTGGCGGTGCCTCTCGCTCTGCGCCCCCTGAGATCGTTACCAACGTTCAAGGTTCCAGTGCCGGAGCTGGCTCAGGAGAGTTTCACGTCTACAAGGCCAGCCGCCGGCGCGAGTATGAGCGCCTCCGCGAGATGGATGAGGAGCTTCGCCGCGAAAAGGATAAGGAGGAGTTTAACAAGGACAAGAATGAGCGCGATCGCAAGGACGAGGAGCGCACGCGCAAGAACCGCGAAAAGAGGGAGAAGATGAAGGCCCGAAAGGCAAAGAAGGGTAAAGGCCCAACCGCCAAGCCAGGAGCTGACAAAAAGGCATCAACGACGACGCAGCCAGACGATGATTCTTCGCGCACGGAGAAGGGAGCCAAAGACGGCGCTGCTGACTCTGTAACCAAGAAGCAAAACGAGGATGAAGACTCAACACCAGCTGCGGCACCTGTTGGCCTAGTCATCCATGACGATGACTGAACAAGACACAGCAAAACGCAACTTTCAGTAATAGTTACACTACACATACACACGGTCATGGGAGAGGCGGGACAGTTTAAAAGCACAGGATCGAGATCGAGATCGTAGGCGGAGGAATGGTTCGCGAGAACCTGTACGTAGGAGCGACAATATTGGTTCGCCAGGTAATTCATGTGATACCCATTTCCTTCATCCTGGCGGATGAGTCGCCGGGGGATTCGCCATTGCATATACGCCCCAGCTCTCCTCTCCGTTGTTTTGTCTATCTTGCTCTTTCGGCTAGTACAGGGGGGGTATGACCAGTCCAAACAGGCATCTAACAAGGCCGAATCGCATCCACACCTCCCTTTCTGACCTGAGTCGGGTGTATATCACAGTAACCTCACATTGTCGTTCCAGCTTTACTCCTCGCCACCGCCGCCGGCTCCAACCTGCTGGGCCTTCTTGGCACTGCAGATGTCGTCTACTCGGAGGAGAAGGCAGGCAGCCTAAATAATTGTTAGCGTCCTGCAACCTGAAAAAACACTCGAGACAAATATACATACCTCAATGGCGGTCTTGAGACTCTGCAGCTTGATAGCCTGGGGTTCCCAGACTCCATACTCCTTCATATCCGCGATGGCACCAGTGTCACCGTTGACACCCCAAGAGCTCTTGCCCTCAGCCTGCTTAGCTCGCAGATCCGTCAACACGCGGACAGGGCTCTTGCCAGCGTTCTGCACCAGGGTTCGAGGGATAACCTCGAGGGCATCTGCCACGGCCTTGTAGGGCCACTGCTGCACACCCTCGATGCTCTTGGCCAGCTGGCCCAACCTCACAGAGACGGCCATCTCTGTGGCGCCACCACCCGGCGATAACCGAGGGTGGAACATGACGTTGCGTGCAACGCCCATGGCATCTTGAAGGTTTCGCTCAATCTCGTTAAGCACATCCTTGGAGGGGCCGCGGAGAAGGATCGTGCAGGCCTTGGGGTCCTGGCACTTGGTGAGGAAGGTAAAGTACTCGTCGCCAATCTTCTCAATCTCGAACAGGCCGCATCGAGTGCCGACATCCGAATCCTGGAGATCCTCTACTCGGTTAACGATCGTGGCGCCGGTGGCACGGGCTATTCTGTTGTTGTCGGTCTTTCGGACTCGGCGGAGAGCTGTGATGTTGGCCTTCATGAAGTAGTGCTGAGCGAGGTCTGCACCGCATTAGTAATCTCATCTCATGCATGTATCAAAGGATTTGAGGACGCACCAGACACTCCCTTCTCAGTGATGACGAGATCAGGGTTCACAGAGATAATGGCCTCGCACATGGCCTTGACCTGCTCCTCCTCGATCTGCAGAATACGGTTCCAGTCATCCTCCTTGGTAATCTCAATGTTGGTCTGGGACTCGCCCTTCTTGTACTCGAGAGGGCAGTCGAGGAGAACAATTCGAGGGTTCTCAATGCGCCGGCGCATCTTGGGATGTGTGATGTCCTTGTTGAGCATGAGACCGTCGAGGACCTTGCTGTCCTCAATCTCGCCACCGGGAACCTTCTCAACTCGGGCATATCGCTTGATGTCGACCTCGGTCTTGCCATTGCCAGCCTCCCATGTCACCGTCCGGACCGCCTTGAGGGCGAGATCACACATCAGGTCCATCCATCGCGAAACGAACTTGGTGCCGATAGAAGACGAGATGAGCTGGTACATGGCCTTGTCGTCATCGACATCGATTGGCAGGGAGATCTCCTCGATGATCTCGAGGGCGTCTTTTAGAGCGCGCTTGAAGGCGGAGATGATGACGACGGGGTGGATGTTGCGGTCGAGCTGGGGCAGAGCTTGTGCCAGGATCTCACCGGCTGGCAGGGGTGTCAGTACTTTACTCGACCAGGCAGCTCTCTCTCTCGCATCTTACCCAGGATGATGACGGTTGTAGTTCCATCGCCGACCTCCTCGTCTTGTGTCCGGCTGAGCTCGATCATGCTCTTGGCGGCGGGGTGGGAGACCTCGATCTCTCGGAGGATAGCATGGCCGTCGTTTGTGAGGACGATGCCGCCCATGGGGTCGAGCAGCATCTTGAGCATGGCCTTGGGGCCCAAGCATGATCGAATAATATCGGCGACACTGTCTCAATTGTTAGGATCGGGGATGCGACTCGGAAGGGGACAATGGCGGGAACGCACGTCTTGGCAGCGGCGATGTTAGACAGCTGAGCTTTGCGGCCAGTCTGCCTCTCACCACTGTTGGTGTCTGGGGGATATCGGTCAGCGTTAAAGTTCAGTATAGGAAGCGTTCGGACGCACTCATAACCACTACGGGAGCCTGCATGGTGACTGTCTTCCTTCTATAGTTTGTACAGTCGTTGAGGAGGTGGGGGAAGGGGCAACGTTGCTCCCAGGGCTAGCAACGGCGCAGGCGGAGCGGGAGCGGCTCAACGTCGAGGAGAGCTGCAGGAACAAGTCGTCGTCGTCTTTGGAGATGGGTGCAGCAGCTTAGGCCGCTACTCGAGGGTTCAGTTCAGACGTCGATGAGGGCAAAGGGGAGAAGGAGGGAGAGGAGATTAGTTTGTTGAGAGGGGCGCGCACATGGACCAGAAAACTTTCAGTGGTGGATGTTGATTTTTGGCGGGGAGGCTCCAATATGGGATTGGGAGTGGTGCCCTGGGCTTTTGCTCCTTCCTTCCTGTTTGCTGGCACTTGCCCAGCCCGGGCTGCTCATGGTGGAATGTTAACCCGCCCCGCCCTGTACCCCTCCGTCTAAGCCAGCCAATCGAGGGCCGGCTAAGCTTGGGGAGCTCTCCACAGCTGATAAGGGGTCCGTCCCTTTTATTTTTCAGCCTCGAAAGCTTAGAGACTTCTAGAAACAGTTGAAGCAAGTGAAGCCATGGATTCATTGCTTTTTCGGTCATGTTAATTGTAGATGTAGTTATCTACAATAACCTCAATGATACCCGATCATCATTGACCCCTATGAGAGACATACTCGGGCCTCAAGTGTCAGACCGAGGCCAGCATGTCCTCAAAGCGACTGGCGCAGACAGTTCTGCCTAAATCTCAATGGACACCCTCCAAGCCCATCACAGAGTCCAAGTCTACGTTTGTCGCCCACGTCGCCCCCGTGACGAGTGCCTCTCAGGCCCAGCTGTGCGTGCAGTCACTGCTCGACTCGGACAAGCGCATCCGCAACGCGACGCACAACATAACTGCGTGGCGTATAAGGGACGGTGGCGCGGGCATTCAGCACGCCGACGATGACGGAGAGACGGCCGCCGCGGCCCGGCTGATGCAGCTGATGCAGGCCATGGACCTTTGGGACGCGGCCGTTGTCGTCACGCGATGGTATGGTGGTGTGCAGTTGGGGTCCAAGAGATTCAGGCTGATCACTGTGGTGGCGAGGGATGCATTTGTACGGGCCGGTATGGCTGAGGGAAAGGAGAAGGGAGGCAAGACGAAAGGGAAGAAGAAGAAGTGAGCATCTGAATCAACACCAGATTTACCATCACGACATACGTCACCTCGAGCCTTGGCATCACGCATCGGTTCGGTCCTATTGACATTCAAATCCGTGTTGGGCTACCTAGTGAACTCTCAGCTACCTAAGGTACGATATGTTCCCATGGTTCCGCTACCGATCGAAATGCTCCCAAAAAGATATGATTCCTCAGGAAATCTCCCTGTGCCTGTACTTTGATTTGACCCTATCCTCACGTCACAGCTCACACCTTTTTTTCATCATCATCATCATCATGCTGTGCGTGGTAGGGTCCTTGTTGGCTGATATTCTGGAGCTGACATCCATGTCGCTCATTCCGTCAGCCTCTGCGATAGTCGATCAAAAAAGTATTGGTGTGTCTTAGTTGACACAATGGTAGACCTTCACGTAAAAAGGTCTCAGTCCTGACGGACCTCGTTGCGCAGCCCGGAAGCGCGCGCCTTCTTGCCACGGCGGCGGACACCGGGACCCGAAGCGGAGGGCATGGTGGAACCAGCAAGGCCGTTGTTGTTGCGGCTGGTACCGGCAGCAGCAGTGCCAGTAACGTTGGTGTTCATGTTGACGTTGGCCTGGTTGACGTTGACGTTGCCATTGTCGACGGCCTTGCCCTTGCCCTTGACATCGACGGTCTTGTCTTGGGTGTCGGGATACACAGTGGTCCATTCGGCGCCATGCTTAGACTTGACCTCGACGAAGCAAAGGTTGCTCGCCATCTGCTGCTGGATAAAGTCCCAGTGACCACGGTCATTCTTGGCCAGGTCACGAACAGTCTTCCACCAGTTGTCTCGGCCGTTCCAGATAGGGGCGCAGTCGACCCAGAGGAAGTCGGGCGGGAAGCCACGAGCCCGAATATGGGTGGGAAGAGGCGAGATGGCAAAGCTGGGGAGGCCATCCTTGGTGAACTTCCACTCGAGGGTCAGCTGGCGACCAGGCGTCTTGGTGTAAGGAGTCAGCTTGAGCTGGCTAAAGTCACCGAGGCTGGGGACCTTCTTCGCGGCCTGGGGCTTGTCGTTCTCGTCCTTGCTTTCGGTCCGGGGAGTGGTCAAGGGTGGGTTCTACTCTTCCTTGACCTTCTCGATCTGGGACGAGGGGGCAGCAAAGACTAGGACCGAGTGGTGCATGTCGGCCAGCGAAGGGGGGACGACGCCATCGAGATCAACGATGGGCTTGCAGATTCTGAACCAGGTCCAGTTCTGGAGTTTTCCATCGGGAAGAGCACTGTGAATCACAGGTCAGTCTCATCGTGGTCTGCAAATGTGAAGGGAAACTTACATGAGGGACTGGTACATTGTGATACTGCCCTTCTGAGCGTCAAGACTCATGATGGTGTGAGGATCAAGGTCAGGAGAGTCCCACTCGCAGCCGGGAAGACTTCGCTTGACAAGTCGGCTCTCTCTGAGGTTCTGCTTGAAGACGAGACTGTCGAGTTCAATCTTCTTGTAGCCATACTTGGCGCATCCAGACCACAGATGGGCCACCAGGCCCGAGGTGGCATCAGAGGTCTTGCCGACCTGGGGAAGATCCTTGACGGGGTCGAAATCCTCAACCAGCATGATCTGGCCAAGAGGACGGCCAGGCATGGGACCCGGCTCGAAGCGATGGTAGTTGGCAGAACCCGTGATGGCCTGGAGTCTCTCACTGGCAGCGACCCTGGGACCATGTTAGACTGACTTGTCTTAGTGAAGACAGAAGACTCGGATAGACTTACACAGAGGGAAGGCGGCTGAAGTAGTGCTGCGTCTTCAAGTCCCGATAATTGTCGGGCTCACCCGCTCCAGGTCTCTTGTTGGTCAGGGCCCGGTTGACCATGTCGACGTTGAGGCCGCGACGAAGAAAGTGAGAGTGAGACAACTCAGGGCTCATGCCCTTCTCCATGTCAAGTCGCTGCATCATGCCGGTGATGGTGATGGCGCTCTCAAGGCCACCCTCGGTCTGGGCCCTGTCACGGAGAGCCTCGCCGAGAGACAGGCTCTGAGCGAAGTTCATCGCGATTCCCTTTCGGAGCTTCTCCCGGACAGTGAGTGTCTTCAGATGCTCCTTGGAAAGGTCATAGTTGGGGTCGACACGAGGAAGAGGCTGCGAGGGGAGAGCCTGGTCAGAGATCTTGGACGAGGCCGTCTTACCGGTGCCAGAGGGGCCAGCACGGGGCATGGCAGAGTTGTACTCCAGAAGGACCTTTGCCTTGGGAGTCGAATCGTTGGAACCGAGAGTATCGTTTCCGGAAGAGCCAGAGCTGAAAGACTCAAAGCCAGGAGCAGGGGTAGAAGGACCAGCGTCAGCCTGAGAAGCGTTAGCATGACCATCGGCAGAAGAGCCAGCAACTGGCGGGTGGCGATCGGTGGGATCCATCTCTCTCATGGTTCCTCCAGGAGACTCTTCGACGAGGTAGACTGATCGAGATCTCTTGGTGTTGAGTTGATCGAGTTGTGGGCTAAGCATCCGCTTTGCCTCTTTGTCGAGATGTGACATTGCGAAAAGGGGAGAAGCCCAAGAAGCTTGGTTAAAATAGATGTCCCTTGTGCCTCTTTTCGGACACAATAGTATAAAGATCTGTATTGAGTATAATACCGTGTAGGGTATGATGCCCGCTTTCGGGTTCAAATGTGATGGTGGAGCCGATCTGAATGGTGTAGTTGATCCGAAAGTGAGGATGTGAGGATGAGGCGAATTTGAGATGAGGTGCAGGCAGCATCTTTTTTTTTTTTTTTTTTCCATTTGAGAAGAGGGGGTATTGTTGAATCACTGTTAATTTTCTACCACAGCTAAATCGGTCGAGCTGGTGCTGAGTGAGTTTATTTTTCCCAACTAGGAGATTTAAATGTTCAAAGGGAGTTATCGCGGGCCCATTGTTTGCATTGCTTATTGTTTTACCTACTGATGTCACCAAGCGAATACAGACAAGCCCACAAAGAGATATTCGGACATAAAAATTCTAATGCGATATGCGAATATGACATGTAACTTATCTAATGCTTTGTACCGATTAAGACAATTGATGCATCGCCAAGAACGGATATATACATGCTCTCACGTACACGTGCAATCTTCAGACGTGAGTGGTCACTCAAGCAGGAAGCGACAAAGTTGACAACCAACAAGACATCTATCCAATAGTTTCAGTCCAAAAAGTCCAGAAGCATGACATAAACACAGAGCCGAGTTACACCACTCCGCTTATCAACATGCCCTCCCTGCAACTGCGCAAAAGTGTCTAATAGGCCCCATGCTGTTGCACTTGATAGACAGTCACCGCTCAGCCTTGTCTTTCAACCTACAAGATGAAACTCCCTGTGGAGATTGTTTCTACTGCACATCCAAGATAAAAAAGAAAAAAACTGGAGAAAATGACACCGGCAGAGTCTCGCCGAGTTAAAGCATCGGTGAAAAGTGCAGATCAAGGATGCCTCGTCACCACAACTGCACTGCACATTTTGTTCCCGTCAAAGTCGGTCAGGCCTTGCTTAGGCTGATCCGATCTCTCACCGATTCACACATATAATAAAGGTATCCTTGAGGAAAAGAAACAAGGCGGGCGTCTCAATACACACACTCCCTCACTAAGATGCCCACGCAGCCTTGACACCCCCTTGACCTTGTCTGCCTAAAGACCGGGCGTTTGGCTGCAGAATGCAGGCTGTAGAGGGCTGAAAGTAGTCGGCCTTGCAGTCCTACATGAATTGGTAGCTACCTGATCTAAGCTCAAGTACCAGGATCAAGGAGGATCACCGAGCCTTCTAGCAACGTCTCACCAGTTCTATTACTCAATCGGCGACCCAAAGTAGTCTTCTTCTTTCAACCACCCTGTCTTTCAGCTGCGTGTACAAAATTGCTCCACTGACAAACAGTCGACGGGATCACCCTGAGGTCCGTGTTGATGCTATATCCCTGCCAAGAAAAAGAAGCCCTACGCGGCGGTCTCGGTGAGATGGCCGGGATCGGAGCATCATGCACCTCTCTTCCCAGACTTGACTCTAATGTTTGTCCAGGCTAGCCCGTGCTCATGAGAGCCACCTGAGGATGCTGCTGCTGTTTCTGCGATCTGAATGCACGGCTCCATTCTCTCGGGCCCGTGGTGCAAGAGGGTGTATCTAGCTTAAAAGATCGAACTGCGTGGAGAGGCAAAGAATCGACACCTTGGATCTTTCGGTATGGAGCCTCATGACTGCCAAGGTTGTTACCCCCACGTCAGGTCCCAGCGCTCACCGCGGTTCTGGATTGCCTCAGGTACGGAGAAGCCATTAGGAACCCCTTGCAGAAAATATCCACTTCAAGTCGGCTTTGAATCAAGGCACTTGTGCTTAGGGGAGTGAACCAATGTTGGTGGTTTTTCCTGTCAAAGCTCCATTGGGTGCTGTCAAGATGCTGTCTTTGAAAGAGCCGCGTCTACGGTGGTAACTACACGGCCTGTTTTAGATACTTTCAACATCAAGACTCGAACTAAGACTACTGAACCATGGCTTGTATGTAGAGGACTCGGCATTACCGGGAGCTCCGGAGTAGTTCGTGGGCCCTCCACTTCAAGTCCATTAGCCTTGAAGAACCAAGTATTCCTCAATACTACACAAGAGATGACGGCTTACAAATGACGCCGTAAATATGGCAAATGTTCTCCAAGAATAAAAGGAAAAACATTCCACCAAGGACGGGACTTGGTAGAAGTGGAGGATAGTGTTATGGGCTAGGGTTTCATCAATAAGAATAGAGTTCCATTATAGCCAATTTGACCTTCTAAATATGTGCAAATGGCATGTTAATCTCGTAAATCCTTTGATCACTTCGGAACGAAAGCCGATGTTTGAACACCGAGCAATCCACGAGGAAGAAGTCTCCTTGTTCAAGGTCCCTTTCATTCACTGTTGTTAGATGTCTAAGCGATGGTAAATGAAAGACTCATATCTATCATTAATACCTATTTCCAAACATAGGAAGCCTGTTATTCTTAACTATCTTCACTCTCAAGTTCAACTTCATCTCTTGCTATGAGGCATTTGAGACTTTTTTTTATGGTTAAATGCCCCTGATCTAAAGAGTGAGATCGGCAGTTACCATTGCCTTGTTCACACTCACGATGATACTCTATCCACCATCAAATCCACACCTCTTCGGTAGTTGTTCTCTATCAAGTAGCCTCCGCGAGTGGGGTCGTGATGGTGGATGTTATCAATCTCATCTAATCACCTTCACGTATAGAAGTACTTAAGGTCGTGAAAAGTCATCATGTGAACCTGCTTACGGTTTCCTCGTAGCTGTATTTCCTGTGATATACTGACGAGATGAAGTTGGCTATACTCTCCAGCTCAGCACTGCTAGGCCTGGCCTCTACGGTCACGGCTAAGCAATCATCCGCCTCTACTCGAAACACCACCTACGACTACATCATCTCTGGAGCTGGAGCTTCCGGCCTGGTCGTTGCTGAGCGTCTTGCCGATGCTGGCCATAGTGTGCTTCTCATCGAGCGAGGTGGTCCTTCGTACTACGCTACGGGCAACCGTGATGACTTGATGAAGTGGAACGAGACCGTCACGGCGTATGACGTTCCCGGCATGGCTTTCCATACCGGCACCTCGCCGACTATTCAGTGGTGCAGGGACATTGCCGCCTCGGCAGGATGTGTGCTCGGTGGTTCTACCGTGCTCAATGCTCTGATGTACATCAGACCTCGAGCTGCTGACTTTGAGGCCTGGCCCAAGGGATGGCGATGGGAGGATGGCGTGGCCGATGCCGCCGAGAGTGTCTTCAAGCGTATGCCTGGAAGCATTCTTCCTTCTGCTAATGGCAAGCGCTACGATGACGGCGCATTCGAGATCATGTCCGAGTTCCTTGAGAGCAACGGGTGGGATGAGGTTGACGCCCTTCACGACGCCGAATCAAAGGACAAGGTCTTTACTCATCCCCCGTGGCTGGTGAGTTTCTCTTAAACGAGCAGTTACTGAATTCAACTGACAGAATCAGATTAGCAATGGACTTCGCGGCGGTCCTGTTCGTGATATCCTCCCTGACGCAGAGGCCCTTCCCAACTTTAGCCTTCAGCTCAATGCCATGGTCCTCCGTGCCGTCCGCAAGGGACCTGTCGTCACTGGTGTAGAGGTTGAGCACAAGGACGGTTCTCGAGAGATCATCAAGCTCAACAAGGGTGGTTCTGTTGTGCTCGCCTCTGGCACTCACTCAACACCTCGCGTTCTCTTCAACTCTGGCATCGGACCTAAGAAGCAACTTCAGATTGTTGCTTCAGGATCAACTGGCATTGAACTGCCTCCAAGCTCCCAATGGATCAACCTTCCAGTCGGGCAGCATCTCCAGGATCACCCTATTGTCCTCATTCAATTCCAGACTCAGGAGGGTCTTACAGCTCTTCCTACGACGGCTTGGACTGAGCCAGACCAGGAGTCCGTTGATCTGTTCGCTCAGGGTAGTGGTCTCCTCGCTCAGTCCGGACAGCGCCTCAACTTCTGGAAGAGCGTTGAGGGCAGCGACGGCGTAACTCGCTACGTCCAGGGCACAGTCAACGCTCCCTCCAACAACACTATCGAGGCCAAGGTGTATCTCACCCACGGCCTGACATCCGTGGGCACCCTCGAGATCACGGCTGATGGCAGAACCAACATCACCCAGAAGCCCTTCCTCAACACTGATGGCGACCGGGAGGCCCTCAGCACGTTTGTCGACGAGCTTCTGGACTACGCACGCAAGCCAGGCAGCATCTTGACCGTGCCTGACAACGTCACGGCCGAGACGATCCTGGAGGTTTCGTACAGTGGAAACCACCATCTCGGCTCTGCAAACATGGGTGCTAAGAATGACGGACGTAGCGTGGTAGGCCCTGATACTCGAGTTTGGGGCACAAAGAACTTGTTTGTTGTTGATGGCAGCATGCATCCTGAGGTTCCTACTGGCAACACGCAGGCTTCTATCATGGTTGCTGCTGCTCATGCTGCAAACAAGATTCTCAAGGCGTCTTCAAAGCGGTACTAAGAAGCAAAATATGTCTGCACTGGCAGCATCATCAAGCCCCTTGCTTTGACGGCCAGATTCATCAGTCTGCTTTAGTTTACAAGATCTCTATTCTCCCTCTTAGCTGGGGAGTTTAGTTGGTTTACGTAGATATTCAATGTAAATAAATATATTGTTGAATTCATGACAAGTGAGCAGCAACCTGAGGAGCTACCGAGCCTACAGAGGACAGCCAACTGGAAGACAGCAGTGATCGTATCTAAGCCAGTAGTATTAGAACAAGTTACCCTCGCACTCATGGGCCTCAATGCCCTTCTAGGGGCGTGAGATTCCTCAATGGACCTACCAACAAGTCAATAATACCAGCCCCAAAGCATCAAGAAGTGTAACTCGACACCATCCGCCCCAAAACCTCGGGATGACGATATTGTAAATTCAATCTGACCCAAATCACATTCCCTAGACCTACTCCCACCTCCCAAGGAATCGATTTCACAGCAGAGAAAGAAAAAAAAAAGGCATCAGCGGCGTCAATTGACTTACGGTGCTACCCAACAAGGCAGCACCGGTCGTTTCAGTTCCGGATCTTTGGTAAAGGTTACTCCTCGTTGAAAAACATTTCGGAGTCCGGATGCTACTCCGATTATTTTTCACAACTTGGCAAAAGTAAAAAAGAGAATACACGCCCTGAGGGAGGGGCTCAGCTTCGGACCGTGAATTTTGACTCCATCTCGTACACTTACTTTCTCCATCTCGCCGCAGGAGAGAGGCCCAATACAGGCAGGATATGCCTGGACGAGGTGGTGTGTTGGGCCGCTGTTGGTCACACACAAAGAAGGAGGATCCTGTACCTGTCTGTCTGTTCTCCAGGTTGCCGACGACCTGACATGTCTGGGCGGACTGGTCCGCTTAACGGGTAGATCCCGTCCGCGTCCGCGTCCAACTAGCCGGGGACTTGCCAATCGGAATCCCGGGGGACCGGACCCTCTCCGCCCCCCTCATCCTCTGGTGTTGTCCTATCTATCAACATGAATGATCCCGGCAGGAAGAAACGGTTTTGTAGTCTCACGGATGTGCGGATACGGAGCTTCATTGGTTGTCAACGGTGAAGAGATTTTCTCTCTTCCATCAGGCACAAACTGGATCCCCTGGTAACAGATTTTCATCCCGGAAACGTCAAATGACAGGCTGACAACTCAAAGGGGTCGGGCTCGCAAAAAAATCCTGCAGGGCGACCAATCGTCAGCAACAAAGACCCTTTCCTTGGAGGGTTGGTAGAGAGAAAAGACTTCCGCCATGTCCACGTCAGCGGAGAACGACACCCGTGGGGCTACAGTTTGATATTCTGAATCTCGACTCTTTTTGGTGCCTGGGCCTGGTCCCTGAGCCGGTGTCAATACAGAAAAAAAAATCTGCCGTGCCTGGATTCTTACTCTTACTTTCTCAAGGGTATTTCCCTGTCCTCCCCGTGGGACCTCAATTCTGCGGGCGTATCTTTTGCAAAGAGTCTCCATAATCGGGGACTCACTACGAAACAAGACAAGAGGGCGAATAAATGCAGGACGAGCACATTACGTTTATCTCGGACCTCTTTCTCTACCAAGTTTCGTGCTTGCTTTAGCTTCCTCCGCTAGTCGGTCCCGGGACGTTGGGCATCGTCGCCGATAAACGAGGGAGGCAAACCTGTGCGCGGGGACAGACAGACAGACAAAAGGCAAGAGTTTCCAATCTTACATGCAGGCTGTCAAAGGCGCAGATCCGATCGCTACCAAGAAAAAGGCCTCGTCTGTGAGTTGGTCCACGTTTGGCATTTCTGGGAGAGAGAGTCCGAGAGTCGTCCGGTGGCCAAAGTTGCAACCACCACCACCACATCTCATTCCCAGAGCCATGGTTCACATTTCGCAATAATAGTACGGAGACTACGGGACTTAGATCGTCGGGAAAATCTAATAGTCGAAACTTAATGAACTTTGAACCCCAGATCCCCCTCTCCCCCTCCTCCTTCAAGAGATAGAT
>NKCJ01000734.1:0-13058 GCA_003947015.1 Fusarium sp. AF-6 | reverse complement strand
GGTGGTTTGTGAGGACGGGGGCGGGGGGGAGGGGAGGGTTCGTCGAGTCTGTCTCAGCCTCCGGAGAGTCCTTGCCGTCTAGGGTGACGGATGAGTCGGACGAGTCCTTAACCTCTTTGGACTTTTTGGTCTTCTTGTTGTCTGAGTCAGAGTCAGAATCTGAGGAGTCGGATGAGGACGACGAGCCATCAGAGTCAGGTAGTGGCACCTGAGCCGCAGTCTCAGCATCAGCCTCGCCGTCAGAGTCGGAGTCTGAACCAGAATCAGAGTCCGAGTCAGAATCCGAGCTGGAGCTTGAGCTAGAGCTGGAACTAGAGGAGTCAGAGTCGGATTTGGCGTTCTCGTCGTCAGAATCGCTGTCCGAGTCGCTGGAGCTGGAGCTGGAGCTGGAGCTGGATTCGGAGCTAGAAGACTGATCCCGCTTCTGCTTCTTCGCCCGCGGCTCGTCGTCGGAACCAGAGTCGGAAGAGCTCGAATCGGATTCGGATTCGGAGTCGGAGGAAGACTCGGAGGAGCTATCGTCGACGGGGGCCTTGCGCTTGAGATTCTTAGTCGCCTTGGGCTTGGGGGCTTCGTCTTCGCTCTCGCTCTCGCTGCTGCTGCTTGAGCTCTCAGAGGACGAGTCGGCGTCCTTCATATCCACATCCTCTCCGTCATCGCTGGAATCGCTGTCCTTCGAGCTGTTCGACTTCTTCGCGGAAGCCTTTTTCTTGTTGGACTTGCTGGGCTTAGCGCTGGCCTCACCCTTGGAAGCCTCCCAGGTCTGGAAAACGCTGACAAGCGAGGCGCTGGTCTCGGCGCCAGTCGCCTGCCAACCCTTCTTCTCTCTTTGCTTCTTAAAAGCATCGTGGGCACCCTTGAAGGAATGATCGGAGAGGAAAGACTCTACCAAGTCCATGAGCTGGCCAGGGGGAGGCGCAGAGGCGGCATCATCGCTCTTGGCCACGGCGGCCTTGTTACTCTTCTTGCCCATGGTGTTTGCGGAGGGCTTGACGGGGTTCAAGGGGTTGTTAGAGAATAGCCACGAGGGAGGGTTCTGTTTCGAGCTAGACATGTGCTGATGACACAAAGCGAAGGCTAAAAAGTCGGAATGGCGGAGGAATTGGAAGGCTGAAGTTTGGCCAAAAATTATTTCTTCGAGGCTAGAAGAAGCAGCGGATCGACAATGGCTGCTGGAAAATTTCTGTGGGCTTGGTGGGGCACGTGCTCTTATCGGCGCTTATCTAGGAGCCCCACTATTTAACCAGGGATGATGCCAAGTACTCTTGAGATGGTCCCTGAGGAGAGAAGTATGATTTGTTAGCATTGGGGGAGCAGGTACTTGAAATGGTGTGTAACATGGGAGGTGCGAACTGTATCGTGGTATTGTATAGACCTTTGGATGACGCTAGCTCAGGGAAGGGTACCTTGCTCCAGCCGCCGTCCCTCAGCGACCAAAGCACGTCCCAGCAGCTGCATCATCGCCTCTTTGGGTTTCTTAAACAAAACAATACCCAGTTTTGACTCCGTCCACTTTCGTTCCCATCACGATACACACGCTGGCGATCCTCCACGCGAGATCCCCCATTTACACCCGAATCGAAAAAATCATTCGAAAATCTCGATTGCTGGCCTCTTCTCGCAGAAAGTCCTTGCAGCGATCTTCTGATCAGCTTGGATGGTGTTCTCTTTGTTGCGACTGAGCGACAACCACTTTGCATCGCAACTATGAACGCTACGAAGCGCAAGTTTAATACTCTCCTGCAAGGAATCGGTTCTTCCCACCCGAAAGCAGGTGACGACGCCGTATCACATACTGAGGCCGGCTCCTCGCCGTCGCGCCATGCAACATCAAGCTCTCCAGGCTCGACAGCACGTGTGTCTGGTGTCGACGCCGAGTTACTCCAGAAACGCCGACGACTTGGCCTGCCAGACTCAACGGCACCTCTCCTAGCTAAGAAAGGCAGTCTGACGGCTACCATTTCCTCTATTGTTTCCCGTCGACCGCAGGTTCGGGACCCGTTGAAAAGCCTCAAGGAATCGCCAGCAAAGTATTCTCCGAGCGATCGAACCGAACTCTTGAGAAGACTGGCCACTTTTCAAGAAATAACAGATTGGACACCTAAGCCGGACAAGGTGAATGAGGTGGAGTGGGCTAAGAGGGGATGGGTCTGCCATGGCAAAGAGACAGTGCGCTGCCTGCTTTGTCACCGAGAGCTGGTTGTTAAGCTCAATCGCAAAGTGGTCGACGGCAAAGAGGTTGCTGTGCTGGTCTCTTCCGAGATTGGTATGTTTCGTTCCATGGCGATGCCCTGTCCACCATCTAACATTTCGATAGAGGAGGCATTGGTCGATAAATACGCTGATCTTATCGTCACTTCACACCAAGAGGATTGTCTATGGCGCAAACGAGGCTGCGATGGTAGGTTACTTTACTTGGACAGGATCGATCCCAAAGTGCTGATATCCTGTTCCCAGATTCTCTCCTTCGCCTGTCTCTGGCCAACACGAGTAGCAGCCTCAAGTCTTTACGAGAACGATACGATGAGCTTCTGTCGAGGAAATCTTTCCTGCCCTATGAGTTCAATCTTCGCCTCCCAGACGAGTTGAAGCTCGACGAAATTCTTGCACAACTACCCGCTGATTTCCTCACCAACCCGGCACCTCCCAACGCCGAAGTTGGGTCTCGTCCAAACCGGGTTGCACTAGCACTTGCTCTGATGGGATGGCAGGGATTGGATAACCCTCGCATTGGCGCTGTGCCCAATTCCGCATCTTGCCATACTTGTCTCAGACGGCTCGGACTTTGGATGTTCAAGAGCAAAGAGGTTGCGGACGACGGCGAGGTTCTTGTCCCCGCTCCCATGGACTTCCTGGACCCCGTGAGAGAGCATCGTTTCTTCTGTCCCTGGTCCAACCCGGAGACCCAGCGTCAGAGCCATGCGCATACCCGCCCAGAACAGGACTTGGCGGGTTGGAAGGTGCTGATGCAGACCTTGGCGAATGACGCACATCTTCGCAGCGTATATGAAGGCCGCTCACCAGCACGACACCGAGCTCAACGATCAATCGGAGCCCCCTCAACTCCAAAGAGGCCTGGAACCGCTGCCTCTATCACCACACCACAAACACTGCCTGCCATGCGCACTGCCACCCCAGGATCTGTTGGCGTGACAGGCTCGGATCGTGTTGAGGAGGACGAGAAAGAGAGGGACGCAAAAGACAAGGAACGATGGGCAAGATTGAGGAGAGTGAAGAGTTTGTTTGACAACAAGGGCAGTAGAAAGCTGCGGCACTCCATAAGCCGTTCTATCAGCCGACCAGGAACAGCACACTCGACAAAGTCAGGAGGAGGCCAGAAAGAATGATGTACATTTGGATGGATTGCTTGGAGTATGAGTCTGATGATACCATAATTGCGAAAAATAGGTAGTATGGGTCGCGCGAGATGCTTTCGGGAATATGATCAACGTTTGATTCAGTGTTGAGTATTCGAGCGAGGTTCCTTCGACTCGGTTTTGTTGCGATGTGTGTGTTTTGCTGATCGATGTCCATTTGCGAATAGGATAGCTGAATGGCCCTCTGGCGTCACTAGGCTTTCCATACGATATCATCGAAGGAAACAATATCCCCAGTGTAGGACTTCGTCTCGGGTCGCTGCTCAACTCTGCTTTTAACGTCGTATCCAGCAAGCTCGAGGATCGCGAGACGTACTCCCCCAATTCCGGCTCCATTGCCAAGTCGACGGGTTGTCTCCATCCCGGCTGCTGTAGCATACACACTCATCGTACGGTCCGATCCTGTTCTCCACTTGAACAGTTTAAGTCTTTCCAACTCGTCCTCGACTCTTTGGGAGAGAAAGAGGCATTCAGTCGGCCATGTTTCGCCACATTTGTCCGCCTTGGTGATCACTATCAGAGTCGGTGTCGATGTTCCAGCAAGTGTCTTGAGCATCCATCTGTCCAACCCAACACTGTCCTTCTCGGCGGGTATCAAAATGACGGCGCCTCGTAGCATCTTCCTGTGGATAAGATACTGGACGATTGTCTTTCCCCAACTTGCCTTACTCCTGTGTCCATAACCTGGCGTGTCCATGAGGACGAGGCTATGTTTAGGGGGAGCATCGCCCTTGCGGATGAGCTCGGGAGCGATCTTTGGCCGGGGCCCAACTCCGTAGGCATTCATTGTAACTGTCTTCCCTGCTCGGTGGCTCACTTTGGCTATTTCTGTGCCGCCGAGGAGCGCATTCAGAAAGGTCGACTTGCCAGCGTTGGAGGCCCCGACAACGACAATCTCGGGGATATGGTCGTTTTCGGGGTGATGGTTATGGGATGCCGCCGAGTAAAGCAGCTCAGACTCATACTGAAAAAATTTTGCAGCAGCAGCTTGAGCTGGCTTTTCCTTTTCAATGGTTTCAGCTGTCTGAACATTGCCATTCTTGTAGCAAATGGACGTCTTCCAATACAGGAACCGTTCATGACCGCCCATGCCTCGTAAACCGTCCTTGGGTGGTCTATCATGTTTCCACCCCGGCTTCTTCGACTCTTTTTCGAGAATTGCCTTGTAATCGGCAATTCTAGGAGAGGTTGTTTTGCATTCAATAGTTGGTTGGGCTTCAATTGTATAGATGGGGTTTTTGCGTACAACCGGGCCTCGCCATGATTGTTTTGTTGTTGATGAGCGAATACGTTTACGTAGACCGGAAGTCAATGAGAATGAGCGTGCAGTTACTTGTTGGCGTAGTAAAGGAGCAGAGATGGACTTTTTCGGTTTGAAACCGTGTAATAGCCGGGGCTGTGTCATTTTGTAGACTTGACCCCGTGGTGAAGAGTAGCTGGCCTGGTGATTCTCAGATATCTGACCTAGGCTAGTCGTCCAATGATGAAAGAACGAAAGAGTGAAACGTTGAGTTGAGGGATCGAAAATTACGAGTAGGAAATTGTTGAGGGGGACTTTGAGTAGAGAGGATGAGATTGAGCTGGCTTGAGTGAAGTATCACAGCCAAAGAATTTCAAGAGATGCATCACGTGACAAAGCAGCTACGCAACTCCATGAGATCCACCAGCGTTGCTGTAAAGATGGGCTGAGAGCGGCTCGAAACATAAGTCTACATTCCTAGAGGCTTGTAACTTTGGCTCTACTACTTAGTAGATATTTTAAAGGCGGCGGCGTCTTTTATAGCAAAGTTGCTCTGGTCTTTTTTACTTGAAAACGTCAACAGACTCTATCTCACTCTTGCCGATTCTCGGCATCCACGAATATGACTACTACCAACCTGACAGAGCTCGACGCTCATGAGCAGCCCTCGGATGAAATGCGGGCGGAGTGGAAGAGCTTCATGCGTCAAGACCAGAAAAGCCTCCTCGATGACCCTCGTATTGATGATCCTCGGGCTCCTCTGGAAAAGTCTGGTTTCCGCATAGTCACGACACTCTCAAGAGCGCAGATTGCAAGCAGCTTCGCTCACCTGAATGCTGAACTTTCCTCTGAAGCCGAAGGCGATGTTTCCGTTATTCATCATCCCTTGATACCGGGTTCGTTGAGAATCCATCTCTGCTTGGCATTGATGAGCATCAACTAACGAGTGATTTAGGTCTCCTTATCCTCCCCTCGCTACTTCCCTCGACGGTGCAGAGGGATCTGATGGATCGCCTAGTACATCGCGATCTAAGTAACCCGACACACCAGACCAACCTCCATCTCCATTATGACCTCCCATACCCGGAAGGTCAGCAAGATGACGAAAAGTCGTTCTTCGCCCTTCACCCAGACAGTCCCGCCTCATTCATCCCCAAAGATCCCAATGTCCACAAACCACTCTCCATCAAACAGGTCCTGCAACGAAAGCTGCACTGGGTCACGCTGGGCGGCCAATACGATTGGACAAACCGCGTGTACCCCGATCAATTGCCTCCTCAGTTTCCCGACGACATCTCCAGCTTCCTAGAGGGTCTCTTTCCCGAGACGGTAGCCCAGGCGGCCATTCTCAACTTTTACACCCCGGGAGATACCATGATGATGCATCGGGACGTCAGCGAGGAGACCGACAAGGGTCTCATTAGCCTTAGTCTGGGCTGTGATGGCCTCTTCATGATCGCCCCGAATGCCGCCCAGCCCCAGCAGAATAGCGAAGTAGTTGGTGACAAGGAGTACTTGCTGTTGAGGTTAAGATCGGGAGACGCCATCTACATGACACAGGAATCCAGATACGCCTGGCATGGAGTGCCAAAAGTTCTTAAGGGGACATGCCCTGGCTACCTCGAGAATTGGCCGGCTCGGGAGGATGGCAAGTTTGATGAGTGGAAGGGATGGATGAAAAACAAGAGAATCAACCTCAATGTTCGACAAATGAAAGATTAAATGCCCAATTAAGAAATCGTTGGAGTTGTTAGGAGCTTGGATCAAAGGAAACTTGGGACATAACATGACACTTGGTATCGTGTGGATTCTGTTGTGATGTGGTGCATTTCTTCATTTAATGGAAGCGTTTATGGGTAAGGGGCTGCCTCTCTTACGCTGTCAAAAATTAACCCAGGGCGACTAGCTGCGTAGTTGCTTGTCTGCTTTGAGGATCGCATATCATCTCGCCATACCCCCATATCCCCATACCTCAACGCCTGATCAAGCAAAACCGAACCCCTGTGCATTTTCCAACGCCATTCCGAGCCGTTCCCTCAATACGTCTTTATCTCTATATTCGGGAAGAAGTAGAGTCCCGTAGCATGTATAAGCTGTGGGCAAGTGCCCGCCATCTCCCTCTTCCTCTCCGTTTTTCTGAATCACGAACTGAAGATTTTTGATGCCCCCAACTGGCACCCGATCTGAGGATGTCACAAACTCTAGCAGCTTGCGTTTCATCCTATCATCGTACCTTCTCACGATAGACCAGAAGTCTTTAATAGTATGGTGCGACGCGTCCCAGCCGACGTAGCGTGTATATCGTTTGAGCTCCGAGATATCGATTTCTTGGACGCCTTCCACGAGTGACTGCAGGGTGGAGGGGCTGAGAAGAGAAAGCGATTTCTTGTCTAGGCAAGCGTTGAAGCCACGTTCGAAGGCGATGAATTGCCGCTGGATGGAGATGTCTGTGAGATAGTGGATGTAATGAGTGACGTAATCATCTCGGTTCTCGTTCGTCACTAGGGGCGCGTCGTCTGGGTTCGAGGTCTGGGGCGGAGCGATATCATCTGAGCTTGCAGCTGCTCTGGGCCAAACCACGTTCTTGTCTGCAGACATTTCCCTTGTGATGTTGGTACCCAAGGCGGAAACTGAAAACTCGTAGGTGCGAGCAAAGATATCTTCAACTAGGCCATCCTTTTCGTCCCATTCTAGGAGTGCTGTCAACCCGCTCGCCAACTCCGGCCACCCATCAGCAATATGGTGAAGCTCTGAAACTGATTTGCCTAGTAGTTTCCGGTAGAGGGCCCTTGGGAAGGTGATAGGCAGGGTCAGCCCGTTGAACAGGGCCAGCGACATCAAGAGGCCGACGAGCTCATATTTCCAATCTTCGGTAAGTGACCCAGGGGCAAACCAGACCATGCGTGTCCGATCGTCGACTGTGAAGGCGCCGTATGCAGGGTCCAAGCACTCGGCGATGGCCAGTCGAAAAAACTCTTGCTGAACGCCTCCCGAATCGAAACCCTCTTCCCCGCCTTCCTCTCCCAAATGCACCTTGAGCGGCCGAAGAAGTTCCCTCTCTTCCCGTCTCCATAGTTGGTCGAACGCATCTCGAGCAACGTTTTTGCGACTAATTTCGAGTATAAGGTATTTGGATGAGCCTGTTTTCAAGAGGTCTTGCAGCACCCTCTTATGGTGTGGGTTGGTGACGAGACTCCCAGGGTCGATGATGGCGCTCATCCGTGTTTTGAGAGAGCTGGACTCCTCAAACACGCGACTCATCCGAGCGAAATTGATAGAGCGGAAGAATGAGACTAGGGCATCAGGGCTGAAGATGTAAGGATAGTCCAAGATATGGCGTCTCCAGCGCGTCGAAGAAAATGATAGCCAGTCAACCGGCATTTCGACCGAGTCCAATCGGTCTGACAGATAATCAACACGGAATTGGATATCACCCAGAAGGAGGAGGTTTCTGTTAGTGTCTGAGTTTGAGGTTAGCATAAGATTTGTTACTGCCTTGAAAATACTACAACCGGGAATTGTCAACTTACGCATGGTCTCGATGAATGACAAGGCTCCACCGAAGGGTCCATCCATGGCAAAGTCAGGTTTTCCATTCCACTCGCTCAAGATGATGGTTCGGGCCCAATCGAGAAGCACTGTCGGAACACGTGTTTCGTGCAAGAGGCGCTCGGAATGCGCAAACTCTAGTACCGAGGCCGAGCCTGTGCTGAGAAAGTCGAGCTGGTTTACGAGAGGCTGTAGGATGTCGGAGTCAGGAGTTTTGCTGTTCGAGGAAGCTGTAGAGCTTGCCATGTCCGCAAAACAACGCCTGGCTGTAATTGCGCAAAATAATCGCCGAGCAAGTCTGACGGCTAGGTCGTTCGAGAAAACATCATCATACCCCAGACAACGGGATGAGGGCTGCCGTGCTACCGCGGTACCGCCAGCAAGTGTTAGGCCGTTCGAGCGTATCCGCGACATCTCGTACAAGGTCCGTGAATCCGGCACAACCGGCGCAACAGCAACCAAAGCATGCATGCAGATGGACATCAAATACCCTGCATCAACACTCGAGAGCCCTTTGCTGCCCCTTTGAACCCTCCTGCTCCTGACTCCAGTCGAGCGATCTACTTGTATATCTTGTGAAGGGAC
This sequence comes from Fusarium sp. AF-6, assembly GCA_003947015.1. NCBI lineage: Eukaryota > Fungi > Ascomycota > Sordariomycetes > Hypocreales > Nectriaceae > Fusarium > Fusarium sp. AF-6. The sequence goes on along the minus strand of NKCJ01000734.1, from coordinate 4,307 downwards.
AAACAAGCGTCCCGCTGCTAACCAGAGGCTGTGAAGAACAAGACTTGATGCGACACGGTTCATGCGATAGAGACAGTACCATAGGGTCTGGGAGTCGTAGAGTTTATTGTCGCAGGTAAAGGATTCTACCACAGACTTCGGGTCCATGAGAACATTGAAAAGGGTTTGCTCATTGAAGCCCTTCCATTGCTTCTTGGAGATAGTCGGGGCAGACGACGACGATCGACGACTCAAGGGGTGTGGGGCGTTTTCCGGTTTGGGATATGTGTTGCCCGTTTCCTGAGACGAAGAAAGGTAGCTCTCTAAGGTCCCATCTTCTTCATAAACGTCACATATGAAGTTGATAAGATCAACATTGAGTTGGGATAACGCCTGAGGTAAGGCTTCATCCAACCACGCAGATGGAGGCTCTGGGTCTCCCTCAACGGAGTCTTTGGCTTGTGGCACCTGGGCACCATGTTTGGAATGACGGCTTGTAGCACCAGGATTCTCAGCGCTGTGCTCTTCTCTTGTTGTATGGGGCGAAGAGGGAGGAGAACCAGTCGGTATTGAAGGCTGTGAGGGCTTTGTCACATTTTCGAAAAAGGCGGGCTTTGCTGGCACTTCTGGTATTGCCCGAGCTGACGGTGTGATGGTTGCCTTCGGTTGTGCTGGCTTGTCATGGAGAATGCTGCTCATGCGCGGAGACAAGATGGTTGACTTGGTGTTGTCCCTTCTTTCGATGGTGTTTACTGGCTCGTAAGGCGTCTTCTTGGCTTTTGGGGATGCGCCGCCCCTTGACTTCGAGATCGAGCCGTGCCCGGGTCTAGCACCCTTAGCACAGAATGAAGCGTCATTGAGTCCAATTTCAGGCTTTGGAGGGACAACATCCTGTCCTTCGTTTGGCTTTGTGTTGGACCCAGATGGGCTGGGCGCACTCTGACGTTCTGTGTGTGGTGCCGTCCGTACCTGGGGAATATTAACATCAATTGCTGGTTTCGTCCGATGCGGCCCCGCGATGTCGTTGACCTGCTGTGACATGACCGCCATGCCTCGAGGTGTGAGCCATTCAAGCATCTTGAAGGTAACGGTTCCAAACAGGTTAGCGGCAAACGATCGATGATCCTTGCTAGCAGGAGTCTCAACGACGTGGATGTGAGGCGCATTGGTGCTTTGTGTTGAGTTTGAGGCTTGGTTCGTTTGGACTTTGGGGTCGAGTTGAGTTGGGTATGCCAGGTTGTTGGTGGAAGGGAGCACGGTTCCTTGGAAGGAAGATGAGCGTGAACGTTGACGAGTAGAAGGGTTGTCCTTGCGCAAAATTGGAGATGCTTTGAGGGAAGATCTTTTGGAGTCGGGATGCGGAGGAGAAGGGGGTCGTGGGGAGAAGATCAAGTTACCAAGGGCTGCGGATGGCTCCTTGGATTTGCGGAGGAATGGACATAATCCATTTTCAGGATTATCTTGGCTAGCCAAGTATACAGCCAAAGTTCTGGCACTTGTCGCGTTGTACCTGCGAATGGGCGCTTTGCCAGCCAAACGGCGCCGACATGTGAAGCAGGTGGGTGTTGCGCAGTTGACATTGTCGCAGCCATATCGCAGTTGAACAACGTATCTATTCGCAGTAAGTTAGCGCCCTGCTGATCTGAGCTGGCATTTTCAGCACAAACCTCTCAACTAGAAGCTGAAAGTCGTGGCGGCGACTCGCACGATGAATGGCATAAACCCGCGCCGGGTTCTCGATGTTTTGGACGTATGCTTCAAGTTCGGGCGGAGCGTCAGCAGGTAAGCGGGCGAAGGGCGCCTCTTGCCACAAGCCAGCAACCATTTCGATGTCGGTCGCCGGCTCCATGGAAGAGACCCGTGGACGAGAAATCTCGGGCGTCATGACATCTGAAGTCGGGGTCGCGCCACGATGGGCGAATGGGAAGTATAGGCGTTACTTGTGACAAGGTTGCGTGCGGTAAGGGGGTCGCGGTTTAGCTTCTCATTCCATCGGTTGAAATCTCGATATCGGTGTCGCTCGGCCGTTCGACTGTCGTGAAGAAGATTAGAAATGGGTATCAAGCCGATTATTATATAGTTTTATGGTCGTTATAATGGTTAGAGCGTGTGTATTGGTGGGATTAGAAAGCAAAGCAATGATTGAAGTTGTGACGATGGAGAGGAGCTGCTCGTCAGCCTCGCGAAGCACAAGCGCTTTGGCGATTCTGCGCCACTTCCCGTGCATGCCTGCCCGATGACGGGGGATCCGCCAGCCGTCAACAAAGTACAGGCACTAGACCAGCCCAGACTGGCACAGAGTAGCTGACCAATTCAGATGAAAAGCTTCGGGCCGACCCAAATCGCCGAAGTGCTGGTGTGAGTCAGCAGGGGGGCCTGGAACCCTCCAAGAGGGGCTTGGAGGGGCAAAAAGGCAGAAAAAAGTCAGTTATTATCATCGTGATATCTGGATCTTGTGTGACGTTATCAGCGAAGCCCCGCCAAATCCCACCAAACTGCGCTTCGAATTTCCCACCTGCAACAGTCTCTTTCCACCGAGCAAAGATTCCGGATAGAGGTTTACACACATCTTTCCACTTGACGCAAATTCAGCATCAGTGGCATTGTCTTTCGTATTTCGCCATGAGCGGGCAGGCTTCCGGGGCGGCGGCCACATCGGCCTCGCATCCATACACCTGCAACACTTGCCAGGTTGCGTATCGCAACATCGACTTGCAGAAGGGTCATATGAAGAGTGATTGGCAGTAAGTAATGTTCGGGTCCTCGCTGAAGTCTGCTGACAACTTTCAGTCGATACAACCTCAAGCGTCGAGTCGCCTCGTTGCCCCCCATCTCCGCTGATGTGTTTACCGAGAAGGTCCTACAGGCCAGGGCTGCATCAACCGCCGAAGCCGACAAGGCCTACTTTGAGCGGGGTTGCGACGTTTGCCAGAAGACATACTACAGCGAAAATGCGTTCCAGAACCATCTGTCCAGCCAGAAGCACAAGGCGAAGGAGGCGACAAGTACCACCAACCCAGTCCCAGGCCGAGCCGACGACGAGACCACCTCTGTTGTAAGCTCTACATTTTCCCTTGGAGAGCCTGTTGCCGATGGGCGAGATGAAGTCGACTCGGATGCCGAAGAAGAGTTCAACCATGTTGTCGAGGGCCTGCAAAAGGCACGCATTGCTGAGCAGAGACCCTCACCCGTGAAGCGACCGTCCAACCCCCGGCCGTCGGCCCAGGACCCCGAAAATGAACCTGATGCAACGCGCACTTCCGACTCGAAGACTCCCGTTCCAGCCACCCAAGAACCTACTTCCACCTTGGAGTCGTGCCTGTTCTGCAACTATTCCTCTCCCACAGTTTCACTCAACACACACCACATGGAGAGGTTCCATGGCATGTTCATCCCCGAAAAGAAGTATCTGGTCGACCTGGATGGCTTGCTCAAGCAGCTGCAAGACAAGGTTCACCAACACCACCAGTGCCTATACTGCGACAAAGTCAAGTCCACAGTTTTCGGTATCCAGACGCACATGCGCGACAAGGGTCACTGTAAGATACCGTACAGCAGCGAGGAAGAGCAGCTCGATATTGGCGACTACTACGATTTCAGAAGTACCTACTCAGATGAGGAAGAGTTGAGTGATGATGAGTCTGTCGTCGATGAAAAGACCGGAGGTGCAAAGCTCGGAGCCCGGCGTGCGGCCAAGGTTACGGCCGAAGACGGAGAGGACATCGCGGAAGGAGGAGAAGGAGATGGCTGGGAGACTGACAGTTCGGCATCTTCGCTGGACTCTGCGGACCTCACTGCTGTCCCAGCTGAAGGACACATCCACCAGTTCGAACGTCTGGATAAACATCCTCACCATTCACGACAAGACACACGGCACCGGCACCAGGCTGATGGTTGGCATTCGCATGCGCATAAGCCTACCCGTGCAGTGTTCTACGATGACTATGAATTGCATCTTCCCTCTGGCAAGTCTGTTGGCCACCGCTCGCTGAACCGCTATTTCCGCCAGAACTTGCATAACTACCCCTCCGCCGAAGAGCGAGCAGAGCAGTTGGCTATCGAAGAAGCGGCACAAGATGAGGAGGGCTTGGCCTCGGATGGGCAGCTCATCCATGCGAGCGGCAGGTCCCGTGAGATGGTGCCTCGTGGGATGGGAGGCATGGTCGGTGTCACAGAGCAACATAAGCGCGGAGCTCGCAAGGCTGAGGAGCGCGGTCGGACGCTTGAACAAGTGCATACGAAGAGAAACGATTGGGCGTATGGGAAGAAGCTGAACAACCACAAGAATTACTACTACCGGGAGAAGGGTGGTGGCTAAAGTATATAGA